>JAIPRN010000160.1:0-117239 GCA_025469175.1 Geopemphigus sp. TES_GeoC_2020
ATTCTTCTTTACCACCGCGCGTACTTATATATATATATAAGTACGCGCGGTGGTAAAGAAGAATTGCAAAAATGTCGTTCGAAAGAAGTCGGTAGAAGACGATCGTCGGAGATCAAACAATTCGTGAGCGAAAAAAAAAGAATAACGGGAAAATATTACTCAACGCCTATTGTTAGGTAACGCGGGCGATCGATTATCGCGTGCCATCCAAATTCGGTAGGTAATACGATCAACAACGAATTATGGCAAATTCCTTAACAAGGCGACGCGTAACGGACCCACCCCCGCCCCGAAATCAGTTTTTTCCCTCGAAAATCCGTCGAGGTAAACAAAACGATTAAAACGTACGTGTCGCCCCATCGACATCGTCAGAGGCACACTTCCCCACTCCACCGCCGGTGCCGCCACTGGGACCGTACGATTACGGGCGATCTTGGAATTCTCTAAACGTTCCGCGTTCCTCTTATCCGTGCCGACCAACGCCGTAATCAAAACGGCCGTTTCCTTTCTTCTTTATCATCAGCTGTTATTGTGCCGCCATAGCAGTCACCGCAACAGTCGCCGCCGCCACCGCTGCCGCCGTCGCCGCCGCCGTCGACGACGCCTCCACCACTTCCGCCGCCGAAACGATAATAACGTTTTACCACTCGTTATTACGACGCGCTTAGTATTTTACTGTTACACCAGCCGCATAGTTCGGTGCGTGTGAGCGCACGTGCGACGCGGAACGTAATACAATAACAATACAGATAACGTTTCGCGCGTTCCACGATTACCATTATCTCGCGTACCATTTATTGTGTTCTCCGAGTACGGAAATGAACGTTTTCTTCCTCGCCGGCGACCATCGTCACCGTCACACCGGCCGCCGTTTCGACGACTACGAGTCGTGCCGCCGTTGAACGGCTCGGGATCGCGTGTCCTCCCGCGATGACAGACACGGCCGCCACCGCGCTATCCTCGTCTACGGATGACTCCGACAGCAATTCCGTCCAGTCGGTGATCATCAAACAGACGAATCAGGTAATGACGCCGTCAAGCTAGCTAGCGCACTCGGCTGGCACATGCGCTCATGCCGACTTAAGCTACGTTCGTGCAATTATTATTGTGGCTCGTTATTCGGGTGACGGTGTGGCTAGGGGACTGGAAGAGAGCTCGATATTATTTACGGGCCCGGGAAACGACAAATCGCCTTTTGTTTTAACCATTGTAAAATACTATCCGTACATCGCCCGTAGTCTTCTGCATGCAAACCGTATTGTTCATATACCTACGACATTTATAGGTACATCAAATAACTTGCGTATCAAATAATTCATCCAGACACCGACAAAACATATCTAAATACGTACAAAATATCAGTTACTTGAACGATATAAATTACCCTGTTTACTTATAAACACAAATTCTGTTTAACGTATAGCAGTTATGTTGAATAAATTAAAATTGAAATAACCGTTTCGAAATGGTTGTCAGTCGATAACTTAATGGACGTATAATTAAAAAACGTTAAATAATCGCTTAATGCTTTTGTATTTATTACGTACGTTCGTTCAAATTTTTCAAAACCATTATTTGTACAATTCTGTACAATATTTGTTTTTATAAAATTTGTCTTATGACAATATTCTAATTTAACATTTATAGTTTAACTTTGACAACTAATGCAAAACATTATGTAACAAATTGTGTACTAAATATAATATTAATTAATTAATTAATCGTATAAATTTTAGACCAAAAAAATGTAAATCGGTAATTCGCATGTATCACCTCCAATATTTATTTATGCATGTTTCGTCACTGATCTGGCAGCTGGATAGTAATAATAAAATTATTTTGTGTGTATGTTTAACAAAAGCAGAACGATGACACCATGCAAAGGACGACAGCACCCTCGGCAGGCTCCTACTCAGTTGCCTCTAGTGTCTATGTGTTGATTGAACAGGGCCGATCAATGAGTACCGACATGCGTGTTATGTGGTACTTGAAACGTTTGGGTATCATACAGACGCTGGTGGAAAATGATAAAGAAGAATTGGATGTGGAGTCGCCCAAACAGTGTAAAGTTGTGTCATTCGTACCTAGGAAAGAGTACACTACCAAAGAAGATGTGTCCAATGCTTCTGTTTTTGTAATGGATGCGTTTACCCGTGTGTATTTCTTGACGCCCGTAAATAACATGGTGTACTGTTTGGACATGAGCCCGTCCAACTGTTCGGTGGTAAGATCACTAGATATAAAACGTTTAATTTTTTTTTCAATAATCGTTATAAGCATCCACATTTTAAAATTAAAAATGATATGTTAAACGAAACCTAAAAATGTGTAAATATATTCGATACATTTTCAAATTGTCTTTCGTGCGCGTTTTTGGATATTTAAAATTTTTTTTATAGCTATAAGGGTTCACAGTAGTAAATCGATAAAAACTGATATAATATATATATTGAAACGCAAAATAGTTTGAACTTAGTAAAAAATATACTATAATTTGCCTATTACTTACATTTAATACTTATGCGTGTTATATAGAAAATTTATATAAAAATCAATAATAATTTCTTTTCGGTAAATATTCAATGAAATATACACCTATATTACACAACACTTATTGTATTAGGTCGTTCCTCTGTCCTTTTTCATATTACAGGTGCTCTTCTACTAACTTTCTTAAAAATTCCAAAATGATTTGCTTCATTGGACATACCGCTGGATCATTCTTTTTCTGTTTTTTTGTTTTCACCTATGAAAACCATTAGTGTGCTTTGTTGCAACGTTTTTTTTATACATTTTTCTTTTTTTATTTTGGTTTATACTGTCAAAAAAATAAAACAATATTGGTAGTTAACATTAAAAAAAAACAACTATTGTTCCTAGTTAAATAACATTCAAAGTGATGTTACGTATTTTAAATTCAATTCAATTCAAATATAATTAATAAAATATAATTTACTTCTTACGTTCAATTTATAAAATATTTCAAAATTCGAATTATAAATTAAATATTACCGATTTTATGAAATTATGTGTAAAAATTATTTATACGAAAATTATTATTTATTATATGATGTATTCAAATATAGTTTTACTATATTAACCTACCAAATTTTCTTGTAGGACATTCAAAGAGGTCATGTGATGCTTGACGAGATGATGGTGGCATTGAGACGGAGCATCGAAGGGTTTGTCAGGCCTGTATGTCGTGTTCGATTTATTATTATTATTGTTGTAGTGACATATCTAATTATCATGTTTTATTTGTATCTCTACAGTTTATTGTGCCCGGATCTAAGGAGTTTGTGTTTGAACCGCAAGTATACATCACAGTTATAGTGCACACACCATTTTACACGTCATTAGCTCAACAGGTATATTTTAAATAATTTGATTAAATGAACGCCTCGTTGATAATATCGTGTAACTTAATGTATATTTCTTGGCTTAGGTGTTGGTACAAGGATGGCTAATCAATAATAGCAATGTTGACGAGTTTATTGATACGGTCACGTCTGAAATGAATCGCCTTGAAAATGCATTAGCTAACACAAAAATTATTAATCGAAAATCTCAGGTATATATTAAAACCAATGTTGGTTTTTAATTAAACACATAAAATTAATTTTTATACTTTTTTATTGTTTAAATGTCTTGATTATAATTACCGCATCTTTAAGTAAGAATAATGTACACATTTTAGTTTCATATAGATCAATTTTATTATTTTCAAGAAAATATTTTAGTGTTAAAAATGATTAAAATATTGTATCCTGTTATTTTTTTTCTTATTTATCTTTACACATACATACATATTGTATATATTATATGCATTACGAACTGAGTAAGAATATGGTAGTTTTGAGGATGTATATAACACACTCGTATGCTAAGTAATCTCCGTATCTACAGTCATGTTTTGGGTAAATTAAAAATTAAAAATATTTGAATTTAAATTAGTTATGTATTTTTGATATTTAAATTTCCATTATTCTTTAATTATTGGTATATATTATTAATTTTGTGAATTAAATACTTATTTATTCGTTACAATGATTTCTTTTCGAGCGAATTATATAATTATTTAACATCAATTTAGCTGATTCATGCACTAATTATGTTAATCAATTAAAATATGTAAAAATAATCTAACTTAATTTAATTCATAAATTATAGATAAATCATTAACTAAAAATTTTACTTCAATAACAAATGTAATGATAGGTTACATTTCACTGTGGCAAATATTCATATACCTAATATTTTTCTCACGTAATTCATTTTCATTTTATATTGCTATTTTACTTAAAAACGAATGGACACAACTCCAGTATTGTGCACAATACTCACTGATTTAATACAATTTTGAAAATGATCAATTTGTTCAATATTTTTAGAGAACATTAAGTAAATAAGCTGTTTTGTTTTTACAATGACTGGTTTTCTTATTTAGTTCGTAGTATATATGTATCCCTATATGTATGCTTTTAAATTTAATATTTAACCTATTGTTGAAGTAGCATTATATTTTATTTGGTGATCAAATCTATTAAAAGTCATTATTTAAAGGTAAAGAAATTGCGTTTTTAGAAGTATTCACTGAAATTGATTCATACATTTGATAATGAATTGTTTTGTTTAAACATTAAGTATATCCTGGGTTAATAATTTACTTTTGAAATTATTATTTAATTATAGATTTCTTGAATATGATTGACAAATTCAATGATTTTATTTGTAAAAGTAATAAATTAGGCATCGTGTAAGCTTATCTCTTGGATAAGCTTTAATCGAATTATATACTATTATATTTAACAATACTATCATATACCACTTAAATTAATGATAATATTTCATACAGACGTTAATAAAACGTCAAATAATATTTAAATATATTTACAAATACTATTTACTTTATCATGTTATTCTTTGTTATAGACATTTGATTTTAATGAGGCATCTGGAAATAAAGATACTAGTACAACTGATGACGACCAAAATCTAAATTTTGGTTATAAGCTCGATAATAATATTAAAAATATAAACATTAATGATAGTAGTAAAAATCTTCACATTAATCAATCTAATAGCGATGAAAATTTGTCATCTATTGGTAACAATAATCCAGATTCTGGTTTCATAAACACTTTAAGATACGGCATGTTGGCTATTAGGTTATTACCACTATCAAGCATATCGAGTAAGTTATTATTTTGTAATATATATGTAAATATTTGTATGTGTACAAATAATACTTGAATTAATTTAATAGTTATAATCAATAGTCTTACAGGTAGAAAATAAAGAGATTTGAATTACACTTAAAGTACTTTAATCAATAAATAATTCAATAACCATATAGAAAACAAATTAAAATTCGTTATGAAATCATAATATTATGCTAGTTCACATATTTTTAATTTAATTTTTGTTAAATGAAATAAACATTTTAACTATCAAAAATAATTTTCAAAATTAATTTTGAATTCTAAAATGTATATGAAGTTTTAAATTTATATTTTGTTATATGAAAATTCACAAAGTTCGAGCATGTTGTTAACTATTGATAATTACAATTTTTACTAAATAAAACTATATTTAAAATAATATTAAAATAAACACATTTTTTGTAATAATATCACTTTTATTCGTATATAGTAGCGTTCACGTTTAACTGAATAGTATATATATTGAAATATGAAAGCTATTTTTAAATAAATTATTCTGTCCAATAGAATAATCATAAACTTCTTAAGAGTTATTTTGATTTTTAAATAGTATCTTATGGTAATGTTTGCATATATTTGTATATATTTACTTTTTTTAGATTTAATCGTTATTACTGATGGGATGATAACTTTGGCTGACATTCAAGTGCTTGATTCTGTTTTAAATCAGTTAAGATGTATAGGTGTTGCGTGCTCATTTTTGCATGTGTCTAGTCAATTTCACCCAAACTCGGGTCATGGACATGTACCATACTCTGAGTTGATGCAACTCATAGCAACGGCTACATCTGGTACTTACCTAAATTCTTTTCCGAAAACAGTTCATAATTTAGTTGTTAATTATTATCACGATAAATTTATCCTATGGTCGTTTAAAAGAGGAGACGGCATTGAGTCTCCAAATAATACGACGAATCTTAGTTGCACACCTACTCGTGTTCGTCCTGGCGAATGGACAGTTAGGTATGTACTTTGTTGTATTAACTACAATAATGTTTTATTTGGTTGAAATGTATATAGTTATTATAAAATATATGTGTTTTTGCAGAAATTCAAATTTTTATGGAAATAGACAAACTCAACTAGTTTCTAAAAGACAAATTAGTGATCACGTTCAAGCACACCTTGAGAACATAGTGTGTTGCCGTATGCGTGAAGGATTTATAATTGAAGTAAGTACTTTGCTAATACAAGTTATTCAATTAAACAAAAGAACTGATTAACATTTTATTTTTATTATTTTTACTGTCTATTTTATTTAAAAGTATTTAAAGTATTAATTATGTATGAATATAATTATAGGATATACAATTCAAAGATGCGGGAAATAATAATATTGTTCTTAGTTTGAATAATTCTTGCAAACTTCAATTGAAATTTATTTTGCCATGGACAAATCACATTTATATTGAGTACGATTTAATTGTAAGATGGCCACCACCGATCGTTACAAAAACTGAATCATTAGCAGAGGCATTTCAAGAAACACTAGAATCACAATTTCTATCAATTTCAAACATAGAACCTTCTCAAGAACCAGTACCAATGCAACCAGACGGTTGTTCAAATATCCATTATACTGTTGTAGTCAAAGGTTACAGTTAATCATTACATTCTATTTATAGTTATTGATACATTTTTAAATTACAGGTCCTTATGAATTTTTACACGATATCACGTGTAATAGAAGTAAAAAATCACAGTTACCATCCCAGTTGACGCGGAAGTGCCAATTTCAATTGTCATCCTGTCAATCATCATCCTGTCGTTCATCATCGACTTCTATTACGGCTGCCACCACTACTATTACAAAACATATTAATTGGATGCCTGAAAATTCAACCAATACTCCTCCTAGTCCGAGAATAGTTTCTTCTAAATATAGACAAGCACTAATTGCTCGGTTTTGGTCAACTATGCGTTCCATTGTACAAACAGATATGCTACTGAAACATTTAGAAACATATTCTCCTAGTACAGGACATTTGATTGATTATAGTATTTGTAGTCATCCAAGAAAACAAAATGATAATTACGATCGAAAACAATTAAAACTAGAAATAACTGTAACACCACAAATACAAGACACGGTTATTTTTAAGCCTACAAATATGAATGCTGTTTTGAATAATAATATGTCCAAAGCTGATATGACGTTAATTACTGGGATGTCAGATGTAAATTCTTCTAACTTTTTAATGTCTGGGATTCCAAACAGAAGTCCATTGCGTAGTGGTATGCCGTTGTTCTATTATTTACCAACGAATTCAAATACATCGTTTTCTTTGAAACAGAGTCAAGTAAAATTAAAGTAAGTTTATTAAAACTAATTAATTAATGTTTATTAAATATACCAGAAAAAATATTTTGTATTAGTGATCAACAACAAAGTTACACTGATCAACAACATCAACAATTTGCTGATTTTTGGAAACCTGTGTGCACCTTGGATCCTGATTCGCAGTGGCCCAAGTGGTTTTCCACTTACAGAATCGGTGGTGGTGTATTAATATTAAGACATGATCGACCACTACCTCAGTGGTTACATATGGCAAATGTAGAAAATGGCCGTTACCATATACTGACTTGCAGGAAAGCGGCTGAATCATTATTTGCTTTGCTTAAACAATGGTGTACGTTTGTTTTGATTGACGAACACTCTTATGTAAAATGCTTAGACAGAAGGTAATGTTATAGATACATTTATTATATATATATTCCTGTAAATTGTATGTATTTGTTTATAGTGAAACGCTCACTGGTAATGTATCATTTTGCATTGCACGTGTTTCTCTCAGACCACCAACGTGTTGTTGTCTAGTATTGCATTTGGCGTTTCAAAGTTGTGTACCAGCTTTTGTTCATCATAAGGTAGATATAATCGTTATTTCATTATGAAGTACTTAATGATTTGAATTAATAATATAATTTATTAATTGTTTTTGAAAAGATTATTGATGAATTACAAAATAGTATTCAATCGTTGGATTCAACTACAGCTGTGAAACCACCATTGTCTCCCACAGAGAACATTCAGCTTACGCCCAATGATATAAAAAAAACAATTAAAATGAAAATAGAGGAAGACGATAAAAAAGAGAAAAAAAATAAAATAGAGCAAAATAGTAAAAGGAAAGGAGGAAAGGAAAAAATTGATAAAATTGAAATGGGAAAGGAGAACAATATTAAAAAAGAAAAAGGAAAGGAGAAAAATGATAAAAAAGAAAAAGGAAAGGAGAAAAATGATAAAAAAGAAAAGGGAAAGGAGACAAATGATAAAAAAGGAAAAGGAAAGAAGAAAAATGATAAAGAAAAGGAAATGGAGAAAAATGATAAAAAAGAAAAGGAAAAGGAGATAAATGATAAAAAAGAAAAGGAAAAGAAGAAAAAGGGTAAAAAAGAAAAGACAAAGGAGAAAAATGATAAAGAAGAAAAGGCAAAGGAGAAAAAGAATAAAAAAGAAAAGGTAAAGGAGAAAAATGATAATAAAGAAGAGGAGGAAAAAGATAAAGTAGAAAGCGATGAAAGCGAAGAAAGTGAAGAATTGCCAATGAAAAAGAAACTAACAATGCCACAACGATATGTATATTTATTGGATAAACCACTGGAAAAGATCCTCATTAGGTATATTTATTAATGCAAAACGTTTAAGACCGACGAAATACGTTCTTCAAATTAATTAAATTTTTTAGATACGAGCGCATACCTACACAATTTACAACAGTTATATTCCCAGATGGTTCACAACCTTATCCTGCTTCCACTGTGACTACATCAAACATACAAAATCCTAATTCTAAAGAACATGGTAAAAAACAAAGTGATATTTCTAATGAATCTTTGACTGGAATCGAATCAAAAGCGGTTACCACAACAACTACGCTTTCACGTTATTTATATCATAAGCGATGGATATGGGGTAGCGGATACAGTCGTTATAGTAAATGTTCTACTAGTGCATTTTTAAAATTAGAATTACAACTGGCACGCATTCTGTCTGTGTTAACAAAGTAAGTCCAATAATTTTTCTCTTATTGTTATTAATTAAATTTATATTCAATATTTTTCCTCTGTTGTATTTTTCAAACATTTTGAATTTGAGAATAAAATCTAGTGTGCTACAATATGTTTTTAAGGTTAATATTTAAATTATAGTAGTAGTTCCTTCATGCATTTAAAATACAACAAGTTTTAGAAATTAATTTTATTAGTGATATTTATTTTAATTTGTATTTTCTAAATTTGAACTTAATGGTTAAACCAGAAAAATGTGTATGATATTATTTTTACACGATAAAATGTTAATATTATTATTATTTGCAATCAAAAAAATTTAAAAATATTGTAAACTACGCCAGATCAGTATATAACCGTTCCACACAATAAATCTATAAACAATATGTTTTACGAAATTTGGTATTCATTTTGTATTATTTATTTTTTGATTGTACACCTATATGTAAATTGATACTATATTTACCTAATACTAAATTGCAATTAAAAATTGCGCGTCTTTTTAGATACAATATCAAGCTAATTAATATTTATGTCAAGATATTTTAACATTTATGATTTTTTTTATTTATAGAATACGGTTGCGAGAAGGATTTAAATTTGCTCATTCTTCATCTGGTATCATAAACATGGTCTTACAAGTAGATATGGTTGAAGTTAGTATTTACACATTTGTATTTATTATGTATATAGATATATTCCATACATTTTAGCTTTACTCATTTGTGAGTCATATACATTTTGCAAGTAATTCTATGCAAGTTTTAAATTGTAGCCTCCATAAATAATTCTTTTTCCGAAAACAAATTTAACAATCCTTTAAATTTTCAATAAATATTTAAACTTTTAAGTTCACTCTAAATGTTGTTATATCGTCTATTAAAAAGATAGGAAAACAAATGAGATATTTTTATGTCCACTAATTTTCTGTTAATCGGATTTTTCATATGTAAAAAATAGACTATAAAAGAAAACGTTTTGTATAGAATGTATTTTTTGATCATATTTATTGCAGTATTTCTAGTTTAGTGAAATGTAATAATTAAAAATTATTTAATATGATTTTTTTTATTTGTTTTAAGTATCTTAGAGTTAAAATGTATATATTATTTTTATTCTAAACATAAAATAAATTGTCATATTAAATATTAATAATTTACTAAAATTCACCTTATTTTTGATCAAAATAAAACGAAAATTTTGTTTTAGTATTTTAACTAAACCTTACTAATAGATTATTGCGTATATATTGATGTGCTGTTTAGTGCATATACATTAAATATGCTATGGTAGTCAATATATAATTTTATAACGTTAATTAAATTAATTATTGTAATCTGTTTTAAGATGTTTATTTATTGTTTTATATTTTAAACCAATAAGCCATTATTTAACATAGAATTAATATTTCATATTTCAACATTTTAGGGATCTTCATCATGTTCCAGTACTCCCACGAGTCATTGTGTAATCCAATATGTTTTGTTCCCGCCAAACATACTGCATAAACACATATTAAAAGATAACGACTGTGCCAGTGTTGTTGATCAATTAAAAAAGAAGAACAACGAAGATGGAAGATCATCGTCATCTTCTATCGATGATCAGCAACAACTTGAGAAGCGTTTTAAACATGAGGAAAATATACTCAATTTAGACTTGTATAGTTGTTCACGTCGTTATGGAGAAGATGATTATCAATTGATAACTGAATGTTGGATAGAACCACAACATGGATCTGTAGTGGTGAATAAAAACCAAAATAATAGTTATATGTCTGGACTAACATATGAACAATTAGCAGAAGCTGTAAGTAATCAATGATTTTAAAAACGTTTAATTAATTATTTATTAATCACCAAATTAATATATTAAAAATTATGAAATTCACAACAAATTTTCCAAAAATAAGGTGTCTAGTAAGCCTTACTATGTTAGATAAACTTTAAGTACGAGGGTTATATTAAATTTATAAGTTCTAATATCAAATTTTTTTAAGAAAAAGTAAAAGTTAGAAAGTGTTAAGGGTTTTACTTAAAATTTTCTCAGTATGACATTTTATATTCTTGCAACTTTTCAGAAAATTAATATGTTGATTCACATTTGATTCAAAATGGAATAATATGTATATATATAATTGTGGATATATGTTTACAAAATGCTCGGTTATTTTAAAGGATGGCATTTCAGTAAAATATTACTTATTTAAAGTTTTATTACATAAAAAAACCCAAGTGGTTTTGTTGAAATTGTAACTTGTAGGTTTCTTGTCATATATATGTATAGACAACAGTTAAAACAAATCGAAATTATCTATATACAATATCTCGCAAGTATAATGTAAATATTTTGTCTTATTCAATTATGTTTGTATATTTAAATAATATGGTCGGATGATTTCATTAGTTTAAGTTTATTAATTTAGGTTATTTTAATCAAAGTGTTCTAAATTGGTAATAATAATTGTCTTAAGGTAATTAGAACTTTTATGGACGTAATATTTAAAAGAAAACCTGTTTGATATAAAAGTATCTAAAATGAAAATTTCAAACTTATTAAATTGAATATTATAAGCGAGGTCCGTACTAAATTCAAGGAAATAAAAATCCGGGACATGTGTCCTAGTTTGTGTGTGGTAATGTGTCCATCCATGACTGGTCATGGATGAGAGCATATTTCTATTTTATATAAAATAAATAAATTACAGAAAAAATATTAAATTTATACCATATTTTATAATCTTTTAGTATTATATTATATTTAGTATCATAGACTGTATTATATTTAGTTTATAATTTATTAGTTGCGTATTAAGTTTTATTCCGATCATTTATGTTTTTGAATATAGCACATTTTTAATATAATTATATAAAGTATGGTAATAGCGTTATTTTATAATTAATTAATTATAATTGTATAACACATATGTCTTAATCGTGAATAATGAATACCAATAATATAATTATAGAAATAATCTACAATTTTTATTTTAACTTATTTTTGGTAAAGTTTCAATTATTTCCTAATATTTACTTCAAAAAAATATTTATCATTTTATAGAAGCTAGACCCAGTTGATATTAATTCTTTATATAAAGTAATAATTTACGGTATTGCAAATTACAATTTTGTACCTTAAAAATTGTAAAAGAAACCTCAATATTTACATGAATACAATTTATATTTAATATCAAGAAGTTGTTTATGTATATTTTTATAAAATACTTAAAACACTGCTATTATATTATGTTCCGAGTGTAAAAATGTTTATATTCTATAATAGTGGAAAAAATTATTTCTGTAACATTTTTCGCCACTTATACGCTTCTAACGCGGGTGATGTACGTAAGTTCGTAATTACTTGTTACTATAATATATCGTTATCATCGTGCTAGGGTGCTGTGACCCCGACGCCATACAGGTTTATTTATGACATCTACTATGTATATTCTTTTATTTTTATTTCTGTTTGAAGAGTTGAGTTCTCTTGTTTACGTTGACATAATGATGGTAGTAGGAAAGGACTGACTGTAGAATTATTGTGTTATTAACCCAAAACAAGTTACTTTTGTGGACACGGTTATATAAATATATTTATATATGTATACGGTTATCTTATCTGTTCTATTATTTGTATTATTTATTAATTGTAGACTTGCGCTTATGTTTACAACAAAACATTCAAAAATATATTTGATATAAGAGAAATAGTATTTGATACTATTTGTAACGAATGTTAGAACATGGTATAAGATCAAGGAATAAAATTACATTCATCGGTTAGACGATATTATTATCGATGGGATGAATATGTGTTTACGTGACGTTTTGTATCTTCGTATTATTTTTCGCGCATTAGTAAATAGAAAACTATAGTTCTACGCATATAACTGAAAATATAGACATTCAAAATAAAACAATTCACCAAATCAGCATTATAAAAATGTTGTTATTCATTTTACTTTTTAAATAGTTTTTTCGCCAAATATTAATTTTAATTTTAATTTTTTCGATGACCACCATTTTCTTGAAAATTTTTTTTAATATAAAATTAGAAATAATTCGTAGAAAAATTGTTGATTTAAGTATACGCTTATTCATTTTTTTTAAAAATAACGTTACGATTACGAATATAAATTTAATATTATTTAATTATATCTTACACGTTTCAGTATAAATTCGTATTTTTTAAAGATACGTTATCAATAAGTATAAATTTTACAGTTCAAAAACTAATTTTTTTTATCGTGTTTAAGTTTTATATTTTACAATTTGAACTGTTCATTCGTTTCGATTATATGGAATGATCCTCGATTATTTGTGGCATGTCAGATTAGATAAGAAGTGAATACTTGAGTAGTGCCTATAATTTTCATTTATGGTATCTCCACCATGTTTTAAAATTCAACTTCACCTATCTGGTATCGATTGTAAGTATACTTATCCTATATATGTTTGTTGATTACTAGTAATATTCATCCGTTTAAGAAAATTATAATATTTGGCTATTTTAATCCCAAAATTATTGTAAACTTGAGAATTCATGTGTTCAAAGCTAGACGAAATATTTGAAAAATTAGTTTTTAATTTTAATTTCAAAATAAAAATCTAGATTTTTGAATACTAAAATCATTTTTTAAAACCCCGTATTCAACTAATTTACTATATATATACCGTCACCATATATTATTATATATTTATAATGAATTATATTATTTTGAATAACTTGGCGTTAACTAATATAGGTATAAAAATAACAAAATTATTTTTAACTTGTTATAATTATTATATATTTTTGTGGAATAGATTTAAAACCTGTTGATTTTGAGATTTTCTATTTAAAATAATATTGCATGGTGCTCGGGGGAAAACTGCCAAGTCCCTAAACATTTGACAAAATTAATTTGTCATACCCATACAATATCAGAATAATCTTTTGATTATTATACAGAAGTAAAATCATCCATTAAGTCATGTACGACTATTTTATAATTGCATACACGATGGTAAACAATAATTCGTTTTGTGTTCATCTATTAATTTCGAATTATTAAGTATTTGAAGTTTTATACATGGTCTTTCCCACGAACACGATCATTTTGTCGTGATTTAGAATTTTTTATTAGTTTAAAGTTTGTTCGAAAAGAAATAATATATCCGTTTCACGTTCTCCTTACTACGTGTTATTTTACTTTGTTAATTTTCGACTTATTTCTTCGTTGTCGCCAGTTTTTTAATACTATTATTAAATTATTATCTGTTTAACCAAACAAATAAACAAATATTTATTCGCCGATAACGAAGAAGCTTTTCAAACCCCGCTCGATTTTTTTCTATGCTTGTTTACTGTGTACCTATATACAATATATAATATTTGAAAAACTTCGTCCCTGTCGACGCATATGTTGATGAAAACGCCTACAAATTGCCACATATATATAAATATATATATATATGAAGATAAAACGAATATTATAAGTGTATACAGGGTGATTATTTTTATAATGAGCCCAACGATGTCGTCCATGTAAATTTTAAATTAATTTTATTTCAACGTTATTATTATTCGTTATTAAATCGTTTAAGGATTATTTATAAGCCTTTTTCAAATAGTAGAATAATTATTCATAATTTATCAATTCAAATAGTATTCTTTTCAATAAATTATTTATTCCATTAAAATTGAATAACAAACGTTACACAATTTAATAATTATAATAGGGTATTGGATCTTCTCAAAAAATCTATTACTGTGTGAAAGGAAAAAAATACTAAACCAAAATAATTTACAATACGTTTTCTTAAAATTAACAATAATAGTGTTTAAACGAAACCTATAAATATATTTCTATACATTTTGAAATTACTTACATGATATTTATAATTAGTAAAACATTTATTAATGTAAATTAATTTCTTTAAATAATTTTTAAATAAATAACAAAGTTATGACTTAGAACAGAAATGCCTTTTTTATATTGTACATAGAACGAATAAGTATTTTTCATAAAGAAGGACTTAAAATTAAGAATTTTATAAATTAAAAGTATGATTACAAAGTGATTATAGTATATCCCTTTCCAAAATATAATTTCACGAAATACTTAAAGAATTAGAGTTAGATCAATTTTTCATATATTCGTTTTTAATATTCCATAAATGATTATTTAAGTATTATTATATATAAAAATATTTTTCTACATATTTCAATACTCGTGTTCTTATTATAACAATATATATTATTTGGTAGATATCATTAAGTGATTTTAGACTACCAGTCTTAAATATTTTTGATAAACCGATTTCAAGATAGGTAAATTTTCAACATCTATTATAGTATTTTCGTTGTACTTTAAATTTAAATGCGTATAATTCGAAAAACTCGTATTTTCAAAATGAACGCATATAAATTCTAACAAAATATGCAGTAAATATATAACCTACACATATATTACATTACTCATTGGATTACATCATATTATGACGTAATGTGTATATATATATATATATAACGGTGTTCTACTTAATTCATAATTTAGAAATAATGTTTAAAAATAATACAATGATTTGAGCAACATGTGTGGCCTGATCACGTAGTGGAAATTTTACCCAAGTTTAATTATAGGTATATAAAATTGTTAGAAGGATGAGATGGGAAACGAAATTTTTAAGTACCAGAATTCTAATTTCTTCGATAATTGAACGAAAAAAGAAAATTCACGCATACAACACGCTAAATACCAAACTTAGTCATAAGCTTAAATTATGTTTAAAAATTAATAATTTGGCGCAATCGTTTTTAGGATATATTTTAATAGAACACATATAGTATATTGTTACTGTTTAAAAATGTTCTAAATTATTTAAAACTAGTATTGAGTATTTGTGCTGTGGTATTGTCATTTTATACACCTACTTGAAATGCCAATAAGTCATGATAGACCTAAACCCGAAAGATAAATAATATATCGAACGATAACAAGAAAATTACAAAATCAAATACGTAAAAACATTTTAAAGTAGGCGAGTAGTAATATAAATATTATAAGACTAATATATATATATATATTCATTTATTTCTTAAGAAAAACACTTGACAAATGATGTCATATTATTATCACCTGTATACGTTTATTAACAATAAATAATTTTAACGTAATTAAAAACTTAAAAAAAAGTGATTAAGATAGAAATATTATAATCGTATATGATTAAGTTGTTTTTTTTGTTAAAATAAGTACTATATAGGAAATGTAATTTGAATTAAAGACAGAGTAATCGCCGTATAGTGGCGATGACAAAAAAATAATAGTAAATAAATCGAAACGAACCCAAATTAAAAATTTAGCCATTATTTATAATTAAGCGTTTTCTAATAAAATATATTAGCTATTTATATAGCCGCGTAGTGGATAACGACGGAATTGCGCTGGTAACCACCGCGATTAACCAATGTTATAAGCATTTTACGGCCGAATAATTCACTCGGTTAACCAGACAACGCTCTTATTTTTATACCCGGTTATTTATTGAAACATCTTTTAAACGTTAGTTATATTCGGTCTTGTTTTCGTCATTTGTGGGTAACTAGGTATTCAAGGTGTTTTCCAGGAAATGATTTATTGTCAACGATCACGCAATAATGGTACTATTAATTACTAAAGTTATTAAGGCTATACAACTTTTTATTTAACTGTAAATACTTATCAAATATATATCGTATTATTATTATATTATACTACGAAAATTGTACACGGGATTCGTTTACAATGAAATTATTACTAATTATGCCAAATACAAATGAATAATTGTGTACAATCGTCCATTAAATAGAATGTGTAAAATAAGTAATATTATTTAATAAAATATAATAATAAACAAAAATGAAAAATTAAATATAGAACGATTGATAATCGCCACGGGACGATAACAATTTTATAATGAAGTAATTTTATTATAAACGAGACGTCCATAATTTTCTTGGTATAAATTAATTGGTATAAATAATTAAATTATAATTGGTGTATATGATACACCAATTTCTTATTCGTAAATTATTTAATCAGCGGTACCTTCGTATTTATATATTTAATATTTGTAGATATTATGTATTGACAATTAGTATAATTTAGAAATTATTTATTATTTTAGAATAAGTTTATTTAGACGTTCTATTATGAGAAAAATAATATCGTATTCAAAATAAGTATATATTTATTTTTGAAAAAATAAATAATACGTTGAAATACATAGGAATAAAACCTCGTATTATATTTAGTAATTTGTTATAAAATTATGAATTTTTTCGTTCCCAAATATAATACTATATAAGTAATATTACCTAGCAAAACAATTCAATTTATAATATTGATGAAAATCTAGTTTTGAAAATAATAGGAATGCGATGTTATACTTAATACATTTTTTAAGAAAAAGTCAATTTCATCGGTGATTATCAATTTATGTTATTGATACTTGACCATTATTTAAATCAATACACGATTAAAAGTAAAAAACGTATTTATTTATAGAAATATTCTTTAACATATGGTGTCGTATTAAGACTATACATAAACAATTGTAAACTAATTACCCGTGAAACTTTCTGTGTAATCAAATAATATAAAAATAATATAAACGCGTCATAAAATTGATTGTGTATAGATACATAATATAAAGTATTATGAATATTATAAATACTATAAATAAAAATGTAATTATAATAAAATTTCAATAATTTGTGTAGTTTTATACTCTTTAAATATGTATAAATATATACCATAAATGAATAAATATCGTTCTCGTAGTTTACAAATATAACAAAAGTAGCGAGCGTTAAAAAGAAACCATTTAAGTATAACGGAATTGCGGTGGTTATTTTGTGGTTTGACAGCAATTTGTCTATTATCCACAATAGTGTTTGACGAATTGGGATATAAATATTTTAATTTTCAAAAAATGTTATTTGTCAAAGGTATTAATACCTTAAGTTTGTTGATACAAATGTCTCATTATATCAGGTTAGACTATGGCAACGAGTCGTGTGTTTACTAAATGATTTTATGTGAAATCGCGTTAATTGCTTATACAATTCATAGATTATTAACGGCATTTTTGAAATTATCGCCTGCTATAAAATATCTAAAAACAAATTCTATAAATTCCGTCCGTGAGGTATTAGTGTTTTGTTTAAGCACATATGTGGTAAGATCACAATCGTACACAAGTAATATTCATAAACCAGACATCAAATAACCACATTTACCTTAATTTGAACCCGCCTAATTTATTTTTAACGACCCAAAAAATGTTTTTGATAACGTTTATTTTCAAAATCCGAAGTTATTTCGAGATTTATAAAAATAAACTGTAAATAATAAAAATGCGTGTGGCCAATTATACACACGTAGTCTAATCATATCGCAGAACAATTTTAATTTGAACGCGAGTATATTTTTATCGTAGAATCTAAAATTCGGAGTTAATTCACTTGACCTTATTAGAAATCGTTAAATAATATATTTTAAATTACGAAAATAACAGTTTAAAAAGAATTAATAAACATATAAAAACAAAAATACTTAAAACATTCTAAGACGAAAATTACGTTTTAAAAGTTTCCTGTGTATATATATATATTATTGTATGTAATTTGCTTTTTGGCGGCCATAGTACACTCTAGTATTAACAATATTGTAGTTAAAGTTGATTTTTTGTGCGTGTATGCTATTCACAAAATTTATGATATTTCTTTTTCATTTTATTTATTCATTTTTACTTTTAAACCGTTTATTTGCTTTCGTATTCTTAGGTCGAATATCATCATAGTAGTATATTCATATATACCCTACCTATATGTTTTGTCATAATATATTTATTTTTCATTTAAGTATACAATCGTCTCGTTATCTACAGGTTATTATTCAGCAGAAGGTTTATATAATATTATATACCATAATTTCCCTCCTTCCTCGCCGCGTTCCCGTTCAAACAGTCGTCTCTCATAGCTCTATACAATATCTGAACGCGCCTTACCACTCGAAAGATAACGCGTACTTAAACACAATATCATGCGTGCGTCGCATTCGTCAATGGTGTATTTATTTTTGCGTTATCTTCTTTTTTATGTTTTTTTTTTTGAGCCTCGTCACTCTTAAAACGGCGGCGGTAGCGGTGGCATAGATATATGTAATATACGGAATATATTGACCGGATAGTATAAAAGCAAGTGCGCGAGATGGTTGTCGATTCATTATATACCCATCGCATAATAGTGTCGAGTCGAATATTCTTAGTTTTTTTTTTAATTAATTAATTATTTCTTATAGTTGTCGTTAAAACACAAAACAAATTACGCGAATTTTCTAAAGTTTTTCTATTATTATTAACGCGAGTGCAACTTTTGCGAGACACCAGAAGACGGACGTCATTATCGATCCGTTCAGTTGGAAGTTTGGATCAAGGCATGTTACACGTTTTTTACATTAATCGTATTAAATGAAAAAAAAATTGATCAATTGATATCATACCGTGCCAGATCTAACTCTTCCAGCTGATCGGACTCGGTAAATTTCGACTGTATTTTTATTTATCTATAATATATTAATGTTTTATATTTTTTTAAAATTATAGTCTGTTTTTAGATAACTCTATCGCGTTGTATATTTATGTTTGAAAAATGTATACATTTTTTAGTGTGGTATATATTTAATTATATTGTTTGAATGTAATTCTGAACTTTTGTTATACGAGATTAATTCACAATTAAAGTTATTTTGTTTTGTTTTATTAACGCTATAAAAATATATTTAAATTATGTCTTCAGAGACTAATGTTATGTTAATTTCGTTGTTATCGAGAATTCTGCATATCGAATAATTTTCTATTCCTATGCCTTATTGTAAATCGCGTCATAAAATATAAATTTTAAAAATTCAAAAAATAAATACTAATAAATTCGCGTTTATATGACGTGATATTTAATTAGATTTCCAAAAATTTACTCTGTAAAACAAATTAAATTTTTTATTTTCTTATAAAATGATATTAAATAAATTGTATATATTAAATTAAATATATAGTAAATTTAACAGTTATTCGACGTATTGAAATTTGTCGTGCTGATATTTCGATCGTATTTATTAACAACGCATATAAGTTTAGTCTTAAGACATTATAATGTATTTATTTAGAAAAGGCCAAGATCATTCGAACGTATTTTTTTTTCTCGTTGAAATTGTTTTATTTTGTAAATTCTTCGTTTTATCGAACTGTTTAATTTAAAATAGACTGTTATATAAGTATCATAAAATTGTAAAATAATAGTACTATTATAGCGACAGCGGCCAAAATTCATAACGCATACATATATGCGCAGAATACATGTGAACTCATGAATTAAGTGGAGAAGTAGTCTATTCACTATATTTATAAAATAGAATATTTTACTATTGTGCACAAAGTGAGATTCAACTCCTCCAACTTAATTCAGTCACGACGCTCGACGGTTGATCTACTATATGGAAAAAGGCCGCTGTGCGACACACTGATCAATTGTATTTTATAATGTAGATACTTTAAAATGTTCGTAAATCGGCGTGGACTCGAAACGTCCAATTTTTTGTTCGATCCACTAGTAATTTTATCATATCGTTGTTACCTACGTATTTTAAGACAGAAAATTGTTTTTTTATACTAAAATATATTATTACACAATATATATATATATATATATACGTACTTGCTTCTTGTAATATATTTAAACGCACACGCGCATAAATTTATTAAACAGTTTTCATTATTTAAATAAATGACAAGTTTTTTATGCGAGTTTATCGTGTGTGTGTATATGTACCTATACTCTTGCACTTATTTTTTGTCATAGTATGGTATTATATTAATTGCGTATAATATGTGTTAGTGTTAGTATGTGTATGTGTATATATACAAACGATGCAATAAATATTTTTCTTTCAGTATATTGAGTACCTATTTCAATGACTTAATAAACAGTCATTACTGCGTTTTAGTAATACACGTATTATATATATATATACGTAATATTTCTATTTATTTCTATCCAAATATGGCGTTTTTTTAAAAGCTAATTACAGAAAGTGTATAATGTAACTTGACAATTAAATATTATAAATAATTATGTATGTCATTAGAAAGAGAAAAAAATGACTTATATGAACGTAAATCTTAAGATATATTTATATAAGAGTGGGGGGAAATAAAATATTTTTAATAAAAGATATCACGATTTGGCAATACCAAAAAATGCCTCGTGAACCGTAAACCAATAAAAATTGAATATAATTTATTCGAACAAAACTCGTAGTTAATAAAATATTGTATCACTTGCCGTTATGTCGTATTCTGGAATTACTATTAATTTTTCTAAAATAAAAAAAAACGGCGCGCTCAATTGTACAATTGCGTTTCATACTTTCAATTATCAAGTCGCGACATTATTTTATGTTTTTATAATTTATCTTGGACAACTTTAACCCAAGAAAATTATTTACCTGAAGCGTATTATAATTATTACAATTAATCTATTATTGTCAATAAATCTAAATTCCTGTATCTTTCACGGGATACTCATTGTTTCTCAGTTTTCTCAATCCTAGTTTTAGCACCATAAAGGTCGTTTTTAAAGGACCATTGATTTGAATCTATTTTGACGCGAGATTGTCATACATTTTTAGAAACCGATAAAATAAATGTATTTATAAAATACGTAAAATTATATTTTAGTAACAAATAAATTATAATAAACCTTTTAAATGTGGTAAACGCCGAGTAAGATGGTATTTTAATAAATAATTAGCTGCGCCCATTTTCATTTACTTTGCAAAAAAATAAACGACAAATTTTAATTTAAATAAACACGTAAATACTTAGAAAATAAAGGTATTTTTAAATAGATTTAAAATTTTTTTGTTTTTTGGCAAAATTGAAAAGCTTTTGTTAATCCGATTTTGGTTTTGTAAAAAATTTGTAAATTCGTTAATATCTTGACTAAAGACTAACGGAGATGGTTTTCTGAATTACATATTTCCGTCATAAGTGTTTTAATTTAATTATTTCAGATATATTTAATGTATGGTGTATTTGTTGGGTAAATTCTATTTTTTGAAAAAGCGTCCTTGTTATTATTAGAAAACCTATCGGAGAATCTTAAGATTTTAACAAAATTAAAATTTGACTCCCAATTTATTATAAATTCTCTAAATTAGAATAATTTACGCCATGACCATTCACCTAAGTATACCCGAGTAATTTAGACAGTAGGATAATGGAAAATATTCGCCCGTCAATAATAATTTTAATTGTACGTTTAAAACAAAGACGTTCAAAATTCCATTATTAAATATTTAAATAGTATCTTTTCAAACAATTTATATATATATATATATATATATATCAATTTAAATAATTTAAGCTTTATGTTAGCATATTCGTCGAAATATAATGTATTCGCATTTTACGTTTAGTGTATTACGTTATGAAACAATCAACAAATTGATCGGTATAAAACGGGATATTTCTGGTGTTTTTTAACAAACGAATAAACGAAAGAAAGTTATTTTTAAATTTTTATTTCGAAGTATCCGATTAATTATTTTATTAAGAATACGCCTTTTAATATAATATTTTAACGTTTTGTTTTTCTGTTATTAGATATTGCAAGTAGATGCCGATTGTATTAGTTCATTTTTCACGTATCAATATATGAACGAAATGTGCGTGGATCCGAATATTTCAATTTCCAATTCGGATATTAATTTCGACGAAAATGAACACCCGAACAAAACGATTATTATCGACGCCGGTCGCATATACAAATTGCCATTTACGTTTAATTTAGTGAATTTACTACCCAAGTGCAGATTTAATTCGTCAATTACGTATACTCTTTTCACAGAATCCAACGACATTGATAATATTGGTAGGAATAAATTGTCGCTTGTAAACTTGTAACTCGGAACTTATTAATTAATTGCGTTACCTTTTTTCAAACAGATTACAACAGAGATAATAAAAAATTGAACAATATGTTGGAACGTTCGTTTTACATGCGTTTGCGGACGATCAATGATCGTTCGTTCAATGTCGACGACTCAAATCTCTTGCCGAGCGATACGAAACAGCCGGTAGTAAAACTAAACGGTCAAGAAATTGGTCAGTGTTTCGTCAAACGCGTAGACGATACCCGTTTAATTCTAACTGTCGCTCCTTCGTTCGAAGAAGATGAATTCGACAGTTTAGACAACTCTTCTGAAGACAGCAGTATCCAACCTATCAATCGTTCGAGAGCTAATACGTGGCATCATAATAAAAGGACCGTTGGTCAAGTGTCTTCGTCGCAAAGTTCGTTGAATCAAGATGAGTTCCCGCATTACTATAGGACCATGTCCGTGGGATCTAAACCACGACTGAACACTGACGTATCATCCTGGACTCAGCTCAGACTCGATCACAGTTCGTGCACTTCTGTCAACGCTAATGCTTCCCAAAGTGAACCGAAGGTCCCTGACGTCAAAGTCGACCATCAATCGTCGTTCCCGAAGACAATGTATATCGAATTTTATGACTGTCGACAAGAAGATATAGAAAATGTTTTGATGTCCGACAATCATTCATTCGACCATACGATAATAGACGATTATACAGACGATAGCAATTACTCTAGCAACAGTACATCGTCGAGATGCAGCAGTAGCAGTAGCATCAGCATCAGCAGCAGCAGCAGCAGCAGTAGTGGTAGCAGCAGTAATAGCAGCGACGATGAAAACAAAGACGAAGATAAAGACAGCAGCGAAGAAATTGATTCAGATGAACCAGGTACTACCAAATCCTGATTTTTAAAACCTCATTTCGTTTTTAAAACATTTTTTCTTATTCTTCAGTAGAATCGTTGTTTCTGAACGAATATTTACACAGTGTTCAGGCAGTTTACAATCGGAGTTTAGTGACTACAGTGTTTCATGCTTTACATTTGGGAATGAATGTTCTGCACGTGGACGTCGAACGTGCTGTCAATCGTTGCCAGAATCGTGTAATTTCATTCGACATTACTGATTACATCAAAGTGAGGACAATTATCGGATTAAATATTTAACTAACTTTATTCTTTTGTGAATGTGTTATATGAATTATATCGTTGGAACGGTAGACTTTTGATTGCAATTAATTTTTATATTGAAACAGCGCTAAGAATCTTGATTTTGGCCAAATTCGTCACTATTGAAAATTAAACTGGCCTATATTGCGTTACATGTAATGCGTTTTCTTTTTAAGAAACCATTTTTAAATGTATTCGTTTAACAACGGTTTATATAGGTTGTATGGGATGATAGAAAAATAAAATATTGAATTATGACCGCTATATTTTGTGCTCAATAAACAAAATGAAAAACCAAATGAGATATTGTTTCTATATCGACAGTGTTAAGATAATTCGATAACAAATTAACATAATATTATGCAATACTCGTTTTGTAATGTATTGTATTCTATACTTATAGGTCGTATGTGATCATTTCAAAAAAGACGCTAATAAAAATATTATTTGTCCCGCCGATAATAAATCTTTAAAATCGCATCATGATATGATACACTCATCATTTTCATCAACATTAGATCGGCACATGTTGGTTCCTGCACCCAATCATCCTGACTATTTCTTCTACGATTTTATTGAGAAATTGGTAAGTTATTATTTATTATTACTGTTGGTTTTCTTTGACGTTATTTTCCAAGTGTAAGTGTGTTTGTGATTTTTATAACAATAAATTGTTTAATATGCTTATAATACTATTGTTTTTAGGAATATAACAATGGTTCCCAAAAAAAAAGCTACATGAGCAGACAAGTATTGTCCAATTGCAGTAAAAAAAAATATCTGGCCGATGTGTTAGGGGAAATCTTTGATAAAACACATTTTGATATACACGAGATCGATGAACAAGATCTGTTCCCCTTGTTTGTACATTTAGTGTCTACCGTCAAAACGGGTAAATCGTCAACTAGACGATCTGTACGTTCGTTGCCTACTTGTATTAGTAAGTATTTATAAATTAACGTCGTTCTCAAACTTCGGAGGTATCGGAATCATTTTTTTTTTACAGATCCATTACATTGAAATAATTATAAAGAGATTGTAATCATAGCATAGTCACAATTTATTGGCTATGGCATTACTATAAAGAGCATTAATGTTTGTTTTTTTTGAATAATTTAACAAATCTAAAATTATAATAATTCTTAAAACAATTTCTAATTCAAAATAAACTGAGAGTTTATTAATAACAAAATTTAAACACGAGTTTTCATTAAAACTTGAATCTGTTCTATATATTTAAAAAAACATCTTTTAAATGTTGTTCTTTTTTGGTTTTGATCATCAATTCAAATACATTACACTGTAAAGAACGTTCCGATACCTCTGCACAGCAGAGTTTATTCGTTAATGGTTTTTAAATATATATATATATATATTCATGTATATAGTTGAATTAATGAGTAAATATACCCAAGAACAAATCAATAACCTGGATTTCGCCGACTTAAAGGTAACATTAGACGTATATTGTTTGATGTTACCAAATCATAATCATGATGTTAGTTTTGATAAGTTGAATGATAGTTATTTTAAAACAAATAGTTCAGAACAATTACTTTTTCCGAAATCTAATAAATCAAGGGACCGACAATCGAGGTTAGTAAAAATTAAGTTTTATTTGTTACACTCTTTAAAACGAAAATATAATTTTTTAGAAGAAATTTCGACGAGGATGATAATCCATTCGCGTATTTGAATTCTTCGTTACCCCTTCGGCACTCTCAAGGATTGTCTGCTTTCATAGCTGAAGTAATGATAATTATTTTACGATTTTGTGTTATTATATTAAATATGTTCACTCCGTACACCAATCACTCGTTTATTAATTCATGTTTTTACGTCATTAGGTAGAATGGTGTATGCGTGATGAAATGGCTGCTGGTCTTTTAAATGATCCGAATATTACGCCCGACACACTAGAAAAGGTCATTGAGCACGTTACAAGTTCACCATATTCTTCATCAAATGAGCACCAAAAGATGCCAGTGCATTTCGTTGTATATCCACCGGGTCCTTGTAAATCGAAATATAATAGTTGTTCACTATTTCTACAGGTACAGAATACTCCTTTTTAATCGTTATCTGATTCGTAAAGGTATTTAACAAGTATATAATGTAAATTATTCCGAAATTTTGGAATTTATTATCCTAAACATATTGTATGGATAAATCTGTTGTTCATATCTATAGTCCTTTAGAAAAAGACATTTTAAATGCCTTTACGGTTGGAATGTCAACCCTGTTCAACTTCTTTATGGTCTTTGAAATTAAATGTAAACAATTGTGACAACGGCGGCATTTAATAAATCAGTCATAGTCGTATTTGCCTGTGTCATTCCATCCAATTTGTAATTGTGGAATATTGTCATCCAGTTTTGTATCCTTTTAAGTTAAACTGTGCGATGTAAATTTATAAAAATACCGAATACAGAAATCGAGTCTATAAAATTGAATCTATCATAATAAAAAAATATAGTAATAAATGAATTTTTAAGTCTTGAAAAATTATAAAAATTTAATTTGATTCTATCGACCCTTTAAGTACAATTAGTTTAATAGATCTATTAAGCATAGTAAAAAATGAACTTGATTATATTCGATTATCTTGATTTCCTCCTAAATTCCTACGTAAATCATAGCATGCATATTAAACTATACTTTCTTACAATATTGGTGTTAAAGGGGGACGATTGCTTGGCTTGCCATAAAAATACTTCGACTTCTCATGTACCTAATAAAACAAACAAAATTAAATTGAGAAATTAAATTAGTACATTTTTATACAATCCATTTCTTGTATGGTTTTTCATGTACATGTTGTGTGAATTCGTCCATAAAATTGTATATTAAAACAAATATCGCATTGCGAACATGGTGTACAAAAACGTTTAGTATTTTTTTTATGTTTTTATCGTAATTTATAAAATTACGCTTGTAAAACAAAACTAAGAAAACCCATTAAATGTCCTTATTTTCGTTATTCATTAATGGTACCACACAGTTTTATTGATTAATCGAACGTTTTTCGTTAAATTAATAAATTTTTTTTGTGCTTCGACATTTATTCGTATTTAATTTGTTTTAGAAACTCGATCAATTAGATATTATAGTAGATTACGAGAATGGCGTCAATGGTGACCGAATGTACACCCTTAAAAAGTCTACAAATGATACATTTTACGTTGCGAAGAAGAATTTTAGTCCTGATAGTACAGTTTCTGAAAATACAAACTATGATGAAGTGGAAAGAAGTTGTGACTCCTCAGAGGATTGGACGACCGATGATGAACGTCCTGAAACGAGTTTGCCAAATTTTTGGATGATATTGAAAGTCCAAGCGAATCAACTGGGTCAAAAAGAAAACAATTCCGATAACAACAATATGATCAACACATTATACGTAAATGTATACTTCCATTGCAGGTAAACAATCGAATAGTTATTGTTAGATAATTTAAAAAATGTTCACGGACGTACGCTCGTATAAACTCACATTTATTGCTTAGATATACCGAACTAGACGTCCAAGGAAAATATTCTGCGGTAAGAGAAGCTGTGAAACAATATGTACGTCAAGCGGCCACGACAGTTAATCAAACTCTTTTACTGTGCCGTTTACACGACACCCGTATTTGTGATCCGTTGTTGGAGCCTATTATTGAAGATCTTATCAATTCAGATGACGGTATAATTGTTTAACGATAATAATTATTCTAATAATATTGTGTTTAATTATAATGAATCATCTTTTTATAATCATATCTTCCCCCCTCCTTTAAATAAACAATTTGAAATTTTTAGTAATCATGTATGTTACAAATAATCGTTTATATAATTCTTGATGTCGGATCTTTCATTAGACACTAGATATAAATAGTTAATATTAAATTCCTGTTATTTGTGCGATAAAAATAATATAGACTTATATTACACAAATCTTACTCGACTTTAGTTTAATCTTACAAAAAAAATATTTTTAAACCCGGATATTTATCAAATACATTTTTTACTACTATTCGATTGGGTCGATTTTATTATTTTTAGGCTTTTCAAAACTATGCTAATGAATCATTTAATAACTTGTATTCAATATATTCGATTTACCTGTACCAAATTATTCGTTATATACTTTAATGAATAATTGTATAGTAAAAAGTGTGCAAATTTTTTAAAACGCAGCGGAATTTATACATTTAATATTAAGAAACGCCTATAAATTGTTTTGTTTAATTATGGCTATACCAGCTACTAATATCTATCAACAAAAAATTCTTGCTTAAAACAAGGAAGATTTATTTAAGAAACTTTAATAAAGTTATTTTCTACTTTTTATCTATAAAAAATGTATTTAATGAATACAATTTAATTTTAAAATTAAAATTATTGTTTAATGCAATTATTAACGTATATCATTGTAAAATCAGCTAATGAAATTTGTTTTCTATTAGATTTAAAATAATTGTCTAGCCAGACCGTTCAAAAAAACCACGAACCGTCTTTGGTAGAACTAAAAAATACTATCCCAGATAATGATTGTTCTTCGTTTTTTTTTGTATAGATGAAAATGGTAACGGTAACACAGAAATAATGGGTAAATTTACAAACTATTTCACTCTGGGCCAATTCAAATGCCCCGTCGTATGGTCCACAAGATTCGCACTTCATCCAAGACTTCAACACTCGACTTCTATGCTTTTACTCGGCGTACAAGTATTACACACTGTACTCGATAAATTTTCCGTTCGAAATCGCCGCAACATGTTCGTCTATAGAGAATCGTCTGGTGCTGTGTTTTATTTAAGGCGCGTATTTAAGCACGTCCAATTCTTACACGTGTATACGCTTATTAAATTTAAGATACTATTCCGTTCTTTTTAGACTCTACGAAAATTCCAGTCAACAACAACACAGCCAAAAGAATAACGTGGGAGACCCGTTGCAATATGATTCAGACGACGAAGATTCTGTTTCAAGATGTTCGTCCGCCACTTCAACGACAGCCACAGTTTCGTCGTCGATATTACCTTATAGTAATTCGAATTTTTCGCGCAAATATTTGGACGATCAAAATGTTTGTAAAATATTATTTAGTTTTGCCGCTATAGCGCGGTAACAAAATATTTCGTCTTTACACGAATCGTTTACCAATAATTGTTATCGGTTATTTCTTTTGAAGTGTACGGACAGTAAATCCAATCAGACCCCTGGAACGCGTTCGTTGGGCGGTTATTGGGGCGACACCGATTCAAAAGACGTGGAAGACTTGACTTTAAAAGTACACGGTATATCGCATGTCGGTAAGTCGTATATTAATTATGGTGTTGATACGCGAAGGTTAATCTTTAAATTATCCACGAATTAGGTACCGAAATTCGTAACGATTTGGTAGAAGTACTGCAGAATCGATTAAACGATGCCGTATTGGAGGTACTCACGGCTATGTTGTACAGAAATCCTGTATGTAGATTGTATCCAGACGACGTACGTTTCATACAACCGTTTAACGGTTACCCAGATTACACAACAAAAGTAACGCCGTCATGCTTATTATTAACGTTATGTTTCGTATTTTTATGTGCCAAAAGATCGTTGTCTCTCGTATAATCACGCGTTTATTTTCCAACTATTCGTTATTTACCATCTAGTTCCGTATTGTAACGGTAAATAATAGGACCATTTTTTCCTTCAACTGATTACCGGAACGATGTTCAAAATATGCTTAAACGCAAAAACATACTTCTTTACGAAAATTCTTAACCGTCCAATTATCTAGTCTTAAAATGTTTTCATTAACGACAATATACGTATAATGTCTCGATTATTCGTCGAATGTTAAAATATGTTTTTTTTTTTAGTTATCTTTGCCTTTGGAAACGAAAATTACGAAATTCTTTGTACGCAATTTGCGACGCAACGCCGCGGCACTGTTGCTGTATCCGCCAAAATACGCCAACCGTCATCATAAATTCAACTACGTTTATGATACGTTTGATACTTCAGACAAACCCATTTCCCGTTTGTTTTTTATATATAATCAACCCGGCGGAACTAGTGGCACAGGTGGAATGCGTGGCATAAGGGGAAACCGTGGAATAGCGTGCGTTTTATACGACATCTATTCGAACGAGGACAACGGTTCAATCGACAATCTGTACGACTATCCTACCAATCCTGAGCTGTTCGAAAGACGCATACAAGTCACTTGTATCAATGACGATTCGAGTCCGATGGACAAGTACAGCGGCTACAGTCAGTTTTCATTATCTCCTTATGTACGCGTATTGACGTAATTTAGTGATTGTACGTGTTTAGTTAAAATATATGTGTGGCGCCGTGGCCGAATCCACATGGAAGCTCTTCAGGCCAAGCTGAACTCAATCGTTACGAACTCTTTGTGGGACATTTATATTGAACGGTTCCTTTTTGAACAACCTATTGTAATCGAAGAACCTTCTGAAACATACGTCAATCCGTTATGCGTCCAATATTTAGCTAAATGGATAGCATTTGGATCTCGTTTATCAATCCCATTAGCACGTTATTCTCATTTAAATTGTGGGTACGTATACATTTCTTTTGGAACGTCAAATTGTAATCTTCGCAATATATTTTAGGTATATCTTTTGTTCTTTTTCAAATCGTCGATTTCGCATTTTGCGATCGTTTTTCTCTGTTGTGTTGAATAACTATACTGTTGTTTAAGTTCAAAACGTTCATTTTAAAACTAATGTTTATAACATACATATATTTAAATTGTATTTGGTTTATTATATAAATTAACAAGTCATTTTGGGTATATGGAGTAAATCGGTATTCAATAAAACGTTTTTTTATCATCTTTAATGTTAAATAAATTTACAAGTCCATAGTGAATTTGTAAATTGAAAAGGTTTAGATCATTTTTAAAATAACAATGGTATATTTGCTTTTTTGTTATTCCTATATAATAAAATATATAGGATAATATAATAGCATACATATTTTATTGTATTCCTATATTTATACGTTTATATAATATATTATTATTAAAGATAGATAATTAAGATAGACTGTGAGATAATATATGTAAATAAATCATTCTCGAATCGACCTTTTTGTTACGATGAATAATCTAATCGCGAAATATTACTTAAATTATAGGATACATATGAATCATGTTCTCAGAGAATTTAAAAAAAATTTAACATGGTTGGAGACGTCTACGTCGAAAAGTTCGTCAAAATCCGTACGGTACTTTTATATTCCCCGCACAGAATATGGTGAATCCGATGTTAGCAACAACGTAATTGGCTGCTCTGCCGATCCATTGCAATTGGAAAAAAATAAAGACGATTCGTTGATAAACACTCTAAAGTTTTACGAATGGAAATGGTCAGATACTAATTTGACGGTATGTCCACCTTCCGCTGCCAGCGTTTTAATACTCGTGTCCGTAACTTCTACGAAAAAAACCAAACAAAAACGTAAACGGCACGAAAATCCAAACAAAGCTAACGAAATCAGCGATTCGGATACAGACAACGAATTGGTTGTACCCGAGGACGAAGAAAATACGAACAGTGAAGAAGGTAGTTAATTATGTTTTATAAACGTAATAAATATAATTTAAATAATATTAATTATTAATTATTTAACGTTCGTGTTTTATAGGCAATTCGATAACTTCAGTTGTCAATAATCTGCCGATCATTGTAGATGACGATTCCAACGATAATGTGCAACAGGAAAACGTGGCGGGCGGGAGCGAAACGAGTCAGAAACAAACAACTGCGAGTACCACTAAAAAAATGACCAAGTTGCTAATGTTGAACGTGTCGAATGAATCGGTTCATATGCTATCGTATAATTTCAATAGTGATGATCATCAACATAACGCCGTGGAACGTTTGTGTCGTTGGTTAGAATGGCGACGTACGTTTCTCGCGTCCTCTGTATTTCAGTTGATGGGGCTCAAGAACCCGCATTTAAGTGCCAAATTCCCCGGTGTCTCGATATATAGTCACTTGCCGAGAACCGCCAACAGTTTAGATATGCTGTTGGATTACAAAAGTTATGCTGCCGCCATTGGAGAGCACAATTTATACGATAGATTTAATATTGAAAAGAACAATCGACTAATCGGTCGTAATAAATCAAACGACGACACGGATGTTAAAAGAAATAAATCCGTACAATACGAAAAAGACGTTCAAGATTTATTTCTCGAAAAACTAGTGAAAAATACTAAACAACAGCGTCGTTTAGGTGAGTTTACTTCACTTTATGTTGCTGTACCCAACAGTTAAACAACAATATGTTTATTTAAATCGTTATTTTCAAAATTAATTTTATAATACCGCGTATTCGATCGATGTAGTACGTTTATTTTAAAAACTAAAATTACGAAATACTATCGGAACATGAATATTATAGAGATTTTTAAACCAAAATTTGTATTATAATCCGTTAAAATACACGGGAAACGCTACGAAACGTAACTGATTGATTTTTCTTAATTTCTATTATAATCATAATTATGATCGTTTAGTCGAATTAAATTTAACGAGGAAATTTTCCTATGAACTTCGGCGTAAAAATGAATTTGAAATATTGATGTAATTCGCAATTTTTCACCGATTCTTGACGAAGTGACCAAATATGTTTAGAATCGAAACGAATTAACGAACGAAAAATACGTTCAATAATAAATTGTTTATCCGTTATATTTTCAGAAATGTATCAACGAACATTGTACGACATGTGGCTTCAAGGGGATGCGATTATTACGAAAGAAGGGCTTCGAATATTTTATCAACAAAGCCGATTACTTCATTACTGTTTAACGCCACTGTTATTTCTACCTCGGTAAATATATACAAAACAAAAACTGAGAGCTCCTACGAAATCATTTATCGACAACTTAAATTTTCAGATGGCGTTTAGAGTCGGCCGCTACTCGCGATCATTCGATGGATGCGCTGAAAACGAAAAACTCGCCGTTTTTCTCTCCTCCGCAGTGGCATAAACGATTATGCGCACGGTTAACTGCTGCTTATACGAATCATATTCAAAGAAATCCTCTCTTTACCGGCTTCAACTTGGTTCAGGTCGGCAAATCGCGTGCATTTAACGACAGGTAAAGTTACGATAGATTGGTAAACCTATTTGTATAAAAAAAAAATAACAAGAAATCAAATAATTCAAATCGTGTTCTTCATTTTTAGTACGGCAATGGAAATAACAGAACATACCAGACCAACGACTTCTTATTTTAAAATGTCCGTACCAGGATCCAGCGGTGGATTATTGTTCATAGAAACTGGTGTGTGTCAGCCGTTTTATTACGTCAAGCTATGTTGCGTTGAGAAAGATAGGATCACCAACCAATTTGATTATTACGAGGACAAACATAAGGCGCAGGTATAGATTGGGTAACCGTTCGATCGATACCCGTGACTAGATTTAATCATGTTTACTCGCTTAGTCATATTTAATCGTGTTTTTCGCTCGTCAAAAATATTTGACATTGTGTTTAGTTCATTTTATGATAGTAAAAAAAGAAATATTACGAACTATTAAAGAAACATATATTCGTCAGTCGCGTTATAAAAACGTATCCGTTATACGCGAGTTCATTTTCACAAATAAATTACGTAATTGTAGTCGGTTTTCGATTATCGCGATTCCCGAGCCTTTTTCAATTAACTAATTTAAACTCGTACTGTAATTTATCAAATTATTGCTTTGTACGATACGTTGTTTAAATTTTCTTCAGGCTCACTTTGTACGATTAAACTAATCGAAAGTATTCAAAAGTAATTACGATTATCTCACAACGTTAATTAAATATTTTAAAGTTGCAATTTCGAATCATCGCTACGATACATATACGTGAACTACAATTTTAGTATCGAGTCATTTTTAACTATTTTGATTAATACTCAATATATTAATTAGCGTATTCTTCGGTTCGTGAGATCGTTGATTTTATATCGTTATAGTCTTTAAACTGAATCGATTCATTTTCGACGCTGTACAAAACGGTAAACATCGACATGTTTTATTGCTTCGTCAAATTTGACGGTTGAGGTCGTTCCCTCTCCAAATCCGACTCTGTAAACGACCGACGAGACGTTACATCCCCTTTTATTTGTTGGCTTTAGTATTCACTGATGGACCAGTCCGAGTATATTACGAGGAATATGCATTTGCATTCGTTTACTTATGACTTTCACGTGCGTGTCCTGTCGGACAGACTAAAACAATTGGTACAAAAGCAAAAGACGAGTAAACGAAGTAATTACGGCCGTGACCTGTCGATGCTTTTGGAACACAGGAACTCTGTACAAATGAATACAAACAAATCGGGTAGCAAAAAGAACGCCATCGCCGGATTCCTGGACGATTTTTTGAAATATTACACTATGCCGCCGTTATACTCTAGTTGTTTAATATTAGCAGGTCAGTAGTGTATTATCGTATTAAACGTTGGCATTTTCATATCGTGATATCGTTTCGTTATTAGGCGTCATTAAACGCACACAAATACCCGTCACTGGCCTTCAACTGTACGAATATTTATTGGAAAACTGTTCGGAGGATTGCGACGGAATGGCCGTTTTGAAGATCTGCGACAGCGCGTTAGTGGACGGTGACGACGGGGCGTCTCTATTTGACGACGACGAAGACGACGAAAACGGCGACTATCTGGGGAGCCAAAGTTCCATGGGCAACGATCTGATTGTAAGTGCGCCGATTGTGTTTTCGTAATCGACGAACGATTTATTTACGCGTAAAACGATTTTCCGTAGGATTTTATTCTCGTTCATCACATGGTTGGCAGCGATATACAACAAAGACAAGAATCGCGAATGAATTGCAGTAGATCGAGAGGGAATGGCGCGAACGATTTGTACGACGATTGTGGTTTCGAGGAATACGGTCTGTACGACGCGACGCTCGTTATGACGCTATCGTCGGTAAAGAAATTATTGTTGGACACCAGCAACGAGATAACCCTGTCGTATTACGTATTGTTGACGAACAACGAAAACGATAATTTCCAAAAGTAAGTTGTTTGACACGCGAATATATTCGTGCCGATTTACGTTTAAAAACGCGTATTGTTTTTTATACGTTCGTTTGCTAGAAAAGAGACGGCCGCTCCGCCGCCGCCGCCGCCGCACAAGACCGGCTGCAATAACGCGCAACAAAAACACAGCACGCCTATCCATACGTCCGCCCGCGTATTCGAACAGTCCAACAGCTCACTGTTGTCCGCTAGTGTGCCGCCCAGCAATAGCTTTGGTAACGCGATTACGTCCGGATTAGCTTCGGCCGCGTGCTGGGGCAGTTTGGATAAAAACACTGGCCACAATTGGTCCCAAACTCCGCCGAATTATTTGCCGGAGAAATGCAAGAGAAGAAGAACCCGCGACTACTTCAACGACAGTCACCATCGGCAAACGATTAAAAAGGCGAATTTGATCAAATTTTTCGAAAAAAAAGCGGCCGAGCTGGTGGCGCACACCGTGGACACGGCGGCCAACCGGTGCCGTATACATTTGTTGTGGCAAAGGTTCAGCTTGCAACAACCCGATCAACAGGTAAACAAATATAAAACCTTGTCGTATCAAAGTACGTGGCGATTGCGGTGACCGGTTTTTGTTTTCAGAGAGTGGGATGTAGTACGGCCATTACGAACGTGACGACGGGTGAACTGGAAGAGCTGGTGAATAAATCCGGATTCGTAAAGCCGTTGTCCGTGTACGACAAGAAATTGGGCTTTTTGGTGGACGAGCTTTGTAAAGCGCCGCATTGGTTCACGTCGTTGCACAAGTTAATTTCCGGGCAAACGTCGTCGTCGTCCACGTTGTCCGTCCGATGCCGTATTTACATTAGTAACGATTCCGAACATCAATACCTAGTGGTCCTGCCGAGTTGGTTCGAAGATGTGGAAATTAACGCGTTCGTCATCGTCGACAACGGGGCCGTCCCGACGGAGAGCATTGTCGCCGCGGCGCTGGACGGCACGTCGTCGGACAGGTCGCTGATGAACGTCGTTTTCAAACGGAACGTATACGGCTCGGAGGAAGTAAACACGCTGGTCGAAACTGTCTCGAAAGCCATGTGTTACAATTTGTGGAGAGCCGTCGCGGCTGTGCCGGTGCCGTCGACCAGTCGCCCGTTTACGTCGTCTCGTACATTCACGCCGTTCCTGTATTGATAAATATCCCGCCGGATTTTCGTATACGTCAGTTGCCGAGAAACTGTTGTAATCAACGTACCGCCGTGGTGCCATTTTGTAAGAAAATTGTCGTACGATCTAGTCATTTAATTTTCCGAAACTTCCGTCACCGAGGATGGTTCATTACGGGTCGATAGATGTACGCAAATCGCTCGTACTTTTTCGTGTTCGTTTATATTATTAAAATATTCTAATTATTTCGTAGTTTCAAAATCGAAACGAGCTTTGTTTCAGCGTATATATATATATATATATATATAATTAGTTAAATAACGGTGTCCATATTTTTACACGTTTGTATACTAAATAATATTATTTTTTTTTGATTTGACGAGTTACAATAAAACACGTTCTCTTTTGCGTTATATATAATTATACGTTTCTTTTATCGTTGCATTAAGTTGATTCGACAACGCGTGATTTCGTCAGCGTCCAAACGATATAAGAATATTATAAGTGATATTTTGAATAAGGATACGTTACGCAAAGTCTGATATGTAAAAAAAAAAATGTATGTAAATTTTACGCAACTGTGATCGTTCATGATATATACACGTATAGTACAATTTTGTTTTTTTTTTTTAAACGACTGCCGAACTTAATTTTATTATAACGTTACCTTTGTTGACATTGAAATATCTCTAACGATGATCTACTTTAACGCGTAACTCGTTAATTTTGCTCAATATTTCGTTTTAATTAATACGCGGTACGCGCCGTTAAATTGTTAACTGCCCGTATATCCCTTTTCTTTTTTGTCGTTTTTATTATTACGGTCGTTAATGGCCCGAATAATTATTATACAATTATTGTTTTGTACCGGAATAGGTATTTTTTTTTTTTCAAAATGTACCCGACTTTGTTACTTTATTTTATAATTGTATTCGTGCGCTGGGTCTCGTCAAATTTGTATACGTAATTTACGTAGAGTGTAACGAATACGCCTAACTAAAATTATTTAGGTAAATATTTTACCGACGTACGCGTATTTATACTCTCAATATCTAACCAATTATATTGTATACGTGAAAATACTTTACGGTAACGCCTAAGTTGCGTGCTGCGTTAAAACGGAATTCGCGTTATTTAATAATAAAACGTTTACGTACGTAATATATTGATGTAACCGCGTTCTTGAAATGTCAAAAAACTATAACAATTTTAAATTTAAAACGATATTACTTAAACTGTTAAAACTAATAAGCCTCCGAGAGTTATAATTGTATTTTTTAAATTTATTACGGAATCGAACCAAATATATATATATATATTTATACGATATTTTTTTACGCGTATGTTTATTTTAAAGTATTTGTAAACGAACAAGGCTGGTCAAGTTGACTAATTATTAATAAATTACGTTAAGTTATTTATTTTGTCAATTTCATAAGTTAAAACGTTGTTTCGCAAAATGTAACACGTTAAGTAACCTAATTTAGACGCGTTAAATATTTTTGGCTTTTAATTTCCGTTGAAGTATTTTAAGTACTTTTTGAAGTTTCCACATATTCGGAGCCTTATATTTTATAATTCTGTGTCGTCATTCCGCTGTTCGAATACGTTTAATATTCCTTATTTATAAATTACATACATTCGCGTGTGGATTACTTCGCGTAAATCGTAAATATATTATTAAACGATATTTTCGAACGCGAGATTAGAATTTAGTAAATCGCCTATAATTTATCGTGGCGTTGTCCGATTTTTTCTGTCGTGATTGAAAATGATACTTTTCGTTTTAAACGATAAAATTGGTTCGTGTTAATTTTTTTAATTCGCCGATACCCGTTTCATTAGAGCTCTAAGAACGAAAAAGACATACGATTTCGTCTTTTCGCCAATCTACGAAATAAAACCCAATTACCGTAGAGGATTTAAAACGCAATTATACGTTTACTTTTTATTCGCTTTACTTTTCCATAAAGTCGAACTCAAATTTTACGTAAATGATAACGTTTGTATCGTTTTTATGCAATGGTTTCTTTGGTTCTCGCTTTGTTAATACTAACGAATTATCGTCGCTTTCAAAATCCAAATACAATTTTAATAACACTCGATCGAACGACCACATGTATATTCTCACAAACGATTAAAACTATTTTGGAATTAAATATTTTCGACACGATAAATTCTATATTTTTTGTTTAAAATCGTATACAAATTTAGACGTTACACATATTTCGACAAAATTCGTTATTTATAATGAGCTACTAGTATCGCTCAAAATCATTTTTCAAATACAATTATTTATCGTTGTAATTAAATTTGAAATATTAATAGGTTTAAATTCTATATCGAAGTATATACTTGAACGGCAATCCACAATACCCACGGCTCCTGCACTTTTATAAATATCAAGACCGATAGAATAATTCGATCCCAACACAACTTCGTTGATTTCCAATCAAGAACAGTGGACGGTTTTTTTTTTTTTTTTGATACGAAATAAACAATAAACGCGTAATAAATTTGCGACGAAAGAAATTTGACATGACTGGGGTTGATTAAGCAGCCATCACACATAAGAGACTCGTAACTAAATTACTAATTATCACAATCCTATTACTATAGTTATTATATTTTTTTTTCCTTTTGAATACGTTAAATGATAGGGTTTTGCAAAAGATCGCCGCTTTTTCTTTAGCCTGCGTGGAGGATTTTCTAGAATTGTTAGGATGGAAAGATCTTTTATAAGGAGGTTGGGATGATTTGCTGGTCGACTATGGAAGCGTAAATAAAAGACACGCGCTTCTTCTTCGGTTTTTATATGAAAATCATTATGGTTAATGATGGTTAATCGTTTAAGCGAGATATTTCGGAACGGTTGTATTTTATTAGCATTAGGCTTGTTCGCCGATTCTTAATACTGATGTCCATAGGTCTACATAGGTTCCAATGAAGTTATACAAGAGTTCGAAGTTTAGCGTGGTACGTTTATTTCAAATAAAAAGAGGTCTAAGCACGCGCGTACAATTATTAAACGTCAGTCTCGTAGTTGGACGTTTTAAGATAGCTTTTCAGATAAAAAAAAAACAAAGCAAGTTTAATATCGAAATTGAAGCGATAAATAAATGATTCGTATAACCAAAAATCCTGTATTAATTATGAAGTAATTGAAATTAGACGTTAAAAGGAACAGTAATATTCAACATAATATAGAAACAAACAAAATGTTTTTTTTAACCGTTTATCATTCAGTCGGTAATTATAATTATTATCGTTATTAAATAATTATATTTTTTTTAAAAGAGCCATGGGTCTTTATTAATTTTATTGTACGATAATAAGTCAGTTCAATATGTATCGTATATAAATATAAGAAAAGGCGGTTATATTTCGGTAAAATACATTTGATAATAAATCAGGTTCTTTTAACCCAATTTTGACGACATATTGGACATTGATTGCTTGTTCCCTCAGTGACTTCAAACCATTTAAGTAAGCAATGCTCGTGAAAAGTGTGTGTACACTGACCCCATACTGAAATAAGAAAACGTCAATGGTCGCAGTTATATTCGTTTATACCGAAGATTTGAATATTTTGACGATTATATTATTTCGTCAATAAAATGTTAATTTATAACGTAAGAAAATGTACCTAACAAACAATCGTCATTGGGGGGCGTGCAGGAAGAACAGCAGACTACAAATGGCAATTTGCAAATTCCACAGCTGTCATCAGATGCAATCCAATTCCATTGTGCAACTGCAACCATACCTGTAAACAAATAAACGATATTATAATATTTTGAATATTAATTAATACCGTATAACATTGACTAATAATGATTACAATTGTTTAAAAAATTAATTCAATTAATAATGACGATTTTATTAAATTACATTGTCATAATTCTGAAAAGGATATATATCTAATCAAGTTATAAATGTTTAAATTGTCCTATCACTAATAATTTTTTTTTTATAAATATTTGTTTATTTTACCACTTTTACAGACATCGAAATATATATTTAGGATTTATGTAACTTGATTTGGTAAAACAAGTCTTAAACATAAATAAAATTCTTCAAATAACGAGTCTAATATGCATAAAACACCAGAAGCAAAATTTTTTAAAATATATTTTATTCGCAATAAAATGAATTTACAAAAGTATAACTAAAAATATAGGTTTTTAGTGTACAAAAGTAAAATTGTTAAACTTATAAAACAAAAATGTTAATTCGTTTCATATTAGTATTTTAATTACTATGTATTCCCAAGGAATTTATATTAAAAAAAAACTGTACGTACTTGAAGTGTTATACGAACCTAAATATATATGATCGTTTGTTATAAAATAAACGTATAATAAACATTTTGAGTAAATAATCCAATCTAAATTTATTATTTTAAGAGTATAAAATATTAAAATTCAAAATACAATATATAGTTTGGAAAATAAGAAGTAAATATAGTTATTTATAAAGTTATGAATAATTAAAATATTTTCCACTTTTGAACATTTATTAGTAGTATAAGCATTATCACTTTACATTCAACAAAAACTACGGCGACTTTTTATAATATTATATTTTATTTTGACATTTATTATTTGATGTATTAACCCTGCATTGTGACTTTCATTGGTATAATAAAGACTGACCCAAAATTAATATATAAAACATTAATTATTTTGAAATATGTATAGAAACTGTAAAATTAGCGTACCAAAAGAGTGTGATTTTCCTTGATTTTTACTATAATTAAATTAACTTCTGTTAACAAAAACAAACTAAATTGCCTAACAACCAAGAAAACCCTTTTAAATTTCCATGCAAATTTTAACACTATTATCTTTTCTCTAGTAGGCCTCTTCATCAACTTTCATTATTCCTTATCATTTAAGTATATAAATAGTAATTACATTAAAACATCCAATGTTCCAATTGTTTTTTAAACATAATATATATTTTATTATCATACGTATAATCGCTTAACATTATTAATCTTATGAAAATTAACAGTGAAACAAATAAATACAGAATAACGTAGCTTTTCATTTTATTTAACATTTACATTTTTTGCTTTTAGTAAAACTTCTATATAAAACAAACTACGTCCAATTAATATAATATTTAAAAATATTATTAACGCAAACACCTAAAACCCTTTTTGACAGGAGATGCGTTCAATCAATTTATTAAAATATTACACTAGACAAATATTGCTTATATCTTGAGATAATAAACTGACGCGAAAAACCGTATTATAAAACTAGAGAGTATATGACCACAATAGCATTATATACATAAACGTATGTCAAACAAACTACACAATAATCGTAACTCGTAAGCATCAATCGATATATCTCTTCGACTCTACCACACATAACCGCATAATTGTAACATTACAATGACTATTCGTTTACAAAATATAAGCTAAATAAAATCATTTTTCTGCGACAGTAGTTTCCGGCTAGTTATTCGTTTACTATTTATTTGTGAGACTATAGTGTGTAATACATTCTCTACATTCGCACAGTTTGTGGAAAATAATCTATCGAAATATAAATTGGCATTTTGTTTGTCGTTGTACAGAGTTATACCTATATCGGCTAGTAATTTGAGTGGACGTTTACGAAACGAATTATCCATATGGCAGCAACGTTCACTGAGAAACACGCTACGAACAAAGTCTCTTACGACGCACACGGAAGATGAAAATCAAAAAATTGTACACCGAAATTCGTTTACCTTTGAACGTGATGTTCAGTGACGGATCAGACGGGTCCTGCATTTTGTCGCGAAGGCAAATGCACGAAAATGTAATATTTGGCGAGCGCCAGTATAATGGAAAACACAACACGAAACGATATTATCGTCGTAGTATTATACCACTATCGGTTACACGGTTTGACGTTAATACATTATCAGCTGGCGACCGCGTCCAGTACAGCAGTGTATGTCAGGCCGCTAGTCAGAAATCAAGTCGTACGAGACTGTTGAAGAAACGTTCGTGACCACCGTTGCGCCGTTACCCGAACGATTCGTTTCGGTACGAATTTGATATACTAAACGTTCCGGCGGTGCATTAGACGTAATTATACGTATCTCGAATACGAACTGGATATTTACTCTCGACAAAAATGTTAAAAGGGCTCTAGTCTCGGTCCGACGTACTATTACTTTTTCCAATGCGCGTCTACCTACGTTATCGCGTAGAATTATTTGAAAAATCTAATCGGCCGTTTCACGAATAGTATCGTACGTCGGGAACGGGCACGGATTACGGGTAGGATCGTTCGACCAATTGAATGGGTTTTTGAAACGAAATGTCAACGATCGTTTACGAGTACGATCGGCTGCTGCGAAGACAAAAGCCGCAACTATTTCTAGTGTCGAAACTATCAGAAATGTGTACGTTAAAGCGCGCGTGAAATTCGGAGAAAATAATATCGGTAAACGTCGACAACGTTATCGATCGATTACGTCGTATATATTATTTGGCGTATCGACTGCTGACGATAGATGGTTATATTTTCAGAAATTTACCTATTATCGATCGATACGTACGAGTAATCGGCTGGCTGTCTTTTACCGATATACGTGATATATATATATATAAATCGGCGTTGATTGAGTCCGAATGTTACGGAAGCGCGATGACGGCGACGTTATTTTCGACTTAATGGGGATTCGAACGAATTATATATTAAGAATCTAGTTATATTTTTAATCATAATAAATAGTGTACCTAATCTATCGTTATTAAAATACTACGATCGTAATAAACTAATTTGCTAAGATAAACAGGATTGGTCACGTACAATGTTTTTATATACGCTATATTTTTTACGCCTTGGAAGATTGGGACGGCGGCCAACTTGCCCTCCCCGCCGGCTTAATAAAAATGTTTCGGTTGTCGAGAAAAAACCGCTAAATTCTAAAACACACACGAAGAAAACGTTGTTTAGTCTAACATTCGTTCGTATTCGAATAATTAAATATTAACGCGACTTCGAATAACGAAAAACGCTTTGACGGACAAAATGACAGGTCGGGATTGAAAATTCTCGTTTCACTTTGATATGCGAGAAACGACGTAGTTTTTCCTACGACGTATTCACAAATTACGGTATTTGCGTACATTTGCTTTCGTAGATGGCTTTAGTTAATAGAGACGTAAAGACGCCCCGACAATATCGCGTTTATTTACCTATTCGTGATATTTTTTCCCGATCTTAGGAAAAAAACACAAAATTAAAGGCGACACGTTTACGACGTTTAATTATTTTACCCGTCGTTCGTTAAACTCAACGGGATGTCGATATTTCCTATTCAAATCGTATTTTTTCCACACGAGTGCACTTTGATTCCGGCCACACTGAAGTGCATAACAAAAAGAGGAACTGTAAGCATATTCATTTTCTATCGTTTATTGTTCGAAATCAAAAGGTGTCGGCCATTGCGTAACGTTAATTTTTCACGGGTTTTCCCTACTTAAACTCTGACTACAATTTAAGTATTTCGTCGTTATTTAAACATTCATTATTCGATAAACTTCGTCATTTTGGAAAACGTGTATTTAATTATAATAGAAAAATTATTTCGACTTATTTGGGTAGCCTGTATTTAAATGGGATTAAAAGTTTATTTATGTTTGAATTACATAATAGTTTTCTTCTTAAAAACGCTGATTAAAATTAACTTTATAAAATTCCGTTGATTCCACAATTAAAACTAAGTACTTAATTTCATTATGTAACGTAATTAATTTTTAATTTATAAAAGAATATATTACAAATTGAGATAAATTAGATTTTTCGAGTATTAATCTAAAATAAGAAAATTAATATAACGGTTAAATATTTATAATATAAATGTATATATTAAAAATTTCGATATAAAAAAATTATTCGACCGTATTAGATAGTAAACACATAAATTCGCATCAATTACGCGATGAACTTATCTTACGTACTTTGTACGTTATTAATTTAATCGGGTTTTCAGATTTTTGAACTACGATTAGAAACGCCCATTCCAATTTGTAGTCTATCCCGATTCGCTATTATAGTAACTAACCGATATTACGTTTAATATTTTATTTTTGACATTTACTATCGGATACATTAATCTACATCGCGATCTTCCACAGATATGATAGGGTCTGGGATAACATTATTAATATACGGAACCTACGAAATTAAGTAATTATTTTTAATAATGTATGAAAATCTGTAGAAATTAGCGAGTGAGCGTTTCTTCGTTTATTATATTTACGTAGTTTCATCGCGTTTATGTACGTATTCTGTGGATAACACGTACATTTTAATACAGAAACGCGGTACCAACACGTTAAAGTATTATTTAATATTTTAAAATTTCGATTTCAAGTTTTATCGTAAGTACAAGGATAGTCGTCATTGTCTCGGAGGCCGATAAAAACTATTATTTTGTTACGGTGGCCGATTATCAACGCCGTAACTATACGATAAATACGTATCAATTAAAATAATATCGCGTTCGTTGTTATTAATTTGGACTACTTGTAACAATTTTTTGAACAAAACCTTTTTAAAATTTTACACAAATATTGAACCGATAGTTTATTAGTTTTGAAAATCGATTGTTTAAAACCGCGACGGTAGGAAGATTAAAAAAAAAAAATCGAATATCGACGATTTGCGTTATTACTGTAATAATATAATATATACGTCGAACCGGGTCGACAATTTCTACCGGGAAAATAAAAGCAACCGGCTCGACAGGATTTATTCGGCACCTCAGCTTTTTAAGTCCGGTCCTAATTATAAATGTATAACATACGCCGTTGTTTTTGCTACGGTTAATAAACGGCGGTCGTTTATTTAATGTTTCAAACGGTTAGCGAATGATAAAAAAACGACGACGTTTTTGTATTATTCCTACAAAAATGGTAATGGAAGTTTAACTAAGGAAAACAAACATTAAACATAAATGCCTGCGAGACGTAAAACGTTTAGGTGAGTAAACTGCTACGAAAGAACTTTATTGCGGGTTCAACGTATTTGTGAATATTTTAATTATTATACTATCGAATATTTTAATTATTATACTATTGAATACTTTAATTATTATACTATTATATTTATGTAAACGCGTAATTAATGGAGAGCGACCGGAACGAATATTTCGCTGTCCAAGTCGTCTACGGTCGGAAATGACTTTATCGCACGCGTAACTTATTCACGGCGAAAATATATTCGGAAAGGATGGTTGATAATTATCATCGGCTTGGTAACGTTTACGGACCGTATAAAACAATACTACAATTCGCAGGAAAATTGTATTCGCAAGAAGCCAATCATATTGGTAATACTGTAACAACTTTAAATAAAACTTTACGATTCCACGAAGTTTTCGTTTTATTTTTATCATATTATTTACGTAAATATATTATAATTATCGCGTTCACTCGGTATACCATACGCGGTAACAGTGTATCATAGATAGCGTACGTAAATAATTTTAAATAAATCGAATTTTCGTCAATTATATTAAAAAAATATATTAAACTATATCACAAAGTTCTATTTCGATCATCTTCGGTCGCCTTATCGTTTAATTTAAACGTTGTATTTTTTTTTTAACAAATACGTGAAAACTAATTAAAAGAATGGGTTACTGAGCCCTCCTCTCAAAGCGATTTGTGCCTACGTATAAACGGCTACCTATGTAGATTCAAGTATTTTTAAACGACTGTAAAATAGTCAAGCGTGTTAAACGACCTAAACAATTGAATACCAATAAGTATATATCACGATTAGATAACCCATTTTCTCAAATATCACGTAAAAATAAACAATCTTATCTAGACCAACGTATTATCTTACAATTCAAATTTTATCTTATGGTCCTTAGATAATATTGTATACGTTATTTTTATACAATACTGATTGAACACTCTTGCACATCGCGTCTGATAAACACAATTATTATTCGCCCGCAAGATATTTGTTCAAAAGAAAACGTTTTAAAATAGTTGTAGTTTCAATTTCCGAATCACATTTTATCTCAAACGATGATAAATGCCGATTTCGGACGCATTAAATGATGTTCGGGATGTGGTCACTCTGTAACGCAACGCAGCGCCGTTTGTGTCTTTGTCAAACCAGTCTCTGCCGGTACCTTTTTATCGTTCTAATCGGTTTGATGTTCGCGTCGACGCGTCCGTCGTTCATGTAAGACGTGAGTTCCTACGAAACGAACGTTTAACAACGTTTTTAGCTTATACACTCGTCTCATTTTGTTTTTCACGGATACAGTAAACGACGCTCGTTTAAGTGAATCTCGTGTACCATGTAATACAGTATTGTTTTTGACTTGTATATCCTATTCAATTTGCGAAATGGCAACGAATAACAACAACTTACCACACACGTACATTACTAATTTTCAAGAAGCAAGTTCGGCCAATGTTTGTGCTACGGGTACGTATTGAACCTTTCGTTTTAAGTTTACTTCAGTTCTCTCTAAGTATAATAATGTCCACGGCCAATGATAGACTCAAGAGATGTGTATAAGCCTCGTTGTTAATCATTTTAAAATGTATATCCAAGTACATTTTCTTATTTTTCATGTTGTTTTTTCATGCACTTGTAACACCACACGACACCATAGTAAGTAATAAAATATTAAATAATATACGAATAATATTAAAATTTCAAATTAAACTACATATTATATAATATATAATTCCTTTTGTATGTAATATGGCCACTGTTCATAGCAATGTGAATGCCAGTGGCGCTAATCATATTTCCACTTAAACATTTTAATTATTTATTTTTATGTTAGACACACTCAGGATGTATAATTAATAACATTAGATTTTTGTGTAAGTATTTGTTTACCTATAATCGTTAAAAGAATATTTATCTGAAGTCTAGAATATACGCGTAGGATATATTTAATTTATTTTGTGGTTTTTATGTTCAATTTGGTATTTAATGAATTACGTATCGCCTATATTTTGTAAAATGCTACAGAGTTTGTTCAGTCAAGTTAAATTTCATCAATCTAACACAAGTATCAATTAGGTGCTAGTCATTACATATTTTGTAATTGTATTTGAAATGTTAACGTATACCTTAAGTGTGTGTCATCACTTTAAATAATGCAATCTGCTCAACATTTTTCTAAGTTAATTTTTAATTGTATGGCTAAAGAAATATAAATATATAATTTATGGACTTAACACATAGAATTATACACATTTGTATAAATTGTTACATTAAAAATCATCATTATTAAATTAACATTATATAAATGTCATTATTTGAAATACGTTCGTTTAAAATTAAAATATAAGTAAAATGCAATAAAAAATCAAATACATTTTGAAAAAACAATATCAAAGTGTCTTGATCACTTTTGAAATGTGTTTTTAATATTTATTCCTCCTCTGTCATGCTGCTATAAATTATCTATAAATTGATTTTATATATATATATATATATATATATATAGTAACTTTTAAAAGTACATAGTTTCATCACACATTTTTTTAAACTAAAAATTATATTTTCATTATTTATACGGTTTCTATTAATTACAATACAAGTTCCAGTTTTCTTATTAATACTTAAATACAAACTTGTAACCAATATTATATGTGTATGTATAAACGTATGTCATAAATTGTTATACGCCAATGAAGATATATTTTAGTTTTGCGGTTACACTTTTTTAAATTTAATATCGAATAATTTGGGCTATTAGAAAAGGTAATAACTGATGTCAAATATGTAAATAATTTAAAAATACAGTAACGGTTAATAAAATCAGATATTTCTTTTTTTTTATTTATATATTAGGCTTCAAAAATTCAGGTTATTAGTATACACACAATTATAAACAATCAGGCATAAAAGAATTACAATTTATTTTTTTAACTATTATTTATAGAGCTAATATTTATTTATAAGATTGCAATTAATGATGAATTTTATTATTTTTCTTTTAGTATGGTCTTTGTAAAAGGGTTCTTTATTGTTTCTTAGTAGGTTGAGATTATTACAGAATTTTTGTTATGTAATAAATTATTATTACAATTATAATATTTTTATGTATTACAACATATATTTAATAATTCTCATTGATAATTAATTATTGGTAGACTGCATACTAAATAAAAAATATTTTGTTGGTAAACATTATCTGTAGTTTCAATAAAAAGAAACTTAACGTGAAATTATTCGATACTTTCAATATAGCCATTATTTAATATTATTTATGAACCATTTTTATCAAACATTTCATATTCCAAATAACTTCCAGATATTTTTAAAATTATGTCATAAATAAAGTAGTAATCACAACTTCACATAATAAGTTTTTCTAATTTATATATATAATATTATAATAATGAACTAAGATGTCTGTTGAATTTAGCATTTAAGTATCTATTACCAAATTTTAACAAAAGTCTAATATTTATATTCTTATTCTCATTTGTTGAATCGTCTAATGCCATAAAATCTACATAGTATAATTTTGCTGTTATAATTTATTTATTTAAGTAAAAGTTCACATATTTTTAAATTATATTTAGTACGATTTATTTTATATTCACTCACTATGTTATTAATTTATTTGAATAGCAATAATTCTGTTTTATTTTGAATTTTAGGCAATTTAATTTCACAAAAAGAGCTTCATGTAGTCGTTGGTAAGATTAATCGTTTAGAATTACATAAAGTTGATGGTGAAGACCTTCAGCAATTAACTGAAATATCGTTGTATGAGAAAATTGAAATAATGAAGTTGTTTCCATCTAAAGTATGACAATGAATCGCTTAAAAATTATAATGTTTGATATAATCTCATTATTAATATATTTTTAGAACAACGATAAAGATTTTATATTTATAGTAACTGCTAAATATAATGCAATGATATTAGAATGTATCCAGAAAAATGATAAAATTGAAATTATCACAAAAGCTTACAGTTGTATACTTGTAGAAAATGCGAAGAAAACCAGATATTTATGTTCAATAAATTTAAAGTCCAGAATAATTGGTCTTCAATTATTTTTAGGAATATTCATTGTTGTACCAATGGATCAAGATCACGAGGGTGAATTAAAGACATGTTCTCTAAGGTACAAAATATGTATGCAAAATGTTATTACTTATTTGAAAAATATTTTTTAAAATTACAATTTAATCTAAAAAATAATATTCAAACGATAAATATTTTAATCTTAAATTTTTAGGTATATATTTTTTAAATCAAATTTGGTGTTAAATGCTATATTGTAATTTAGTGTAATGTCTGTATTTTAGAGCGGAACGTAAACAAATAAGATGTTTTGAGTTCTTGTATGGTCGAATTAATCCAACCGTTATCATGATTACTGAATCTAATAACAGTTCAACTAATAAACACGGATTGATTCAAGTTAAACAATTATATATGAATGACAGACTATTAGAAGAAGTAGAAGAATAATTAATTTAATTACTTCTAATATATAATTTAATTAGTATTGTTTTGTTTCATATATTAACTAGGTATCTGATACGATAGAAAGTGTATCACCAACTACTAAAATAATCATTCCTATTTCAAGACCTCCTTTTGGAGCTATTATTATTGGTAATGAATCAATTATATATCATAATGGTTATAGTACTAATAAAGTTTATCCTAATCAAGTAATGTTTAACTAATTTAATTACAAATTATGTTTTTAATGTAATAATATATAATTGTAGATCATTTTTAATGTAAAGTGTTATGCGAGCATTACAAATAAATTTAAAGGAGTAAAATATTTACTAGGAGATGAAAATGGACATTTGTTTAAGTTGTATTTAAAATATGAATTTGGACAAAATCATGTATTATATATCGCAAAGATAAAAATTATTTTCTTAGGTTGGTTAAAAATAATTATTTTAATAAATGTTAACATATTTATATTACATTTTTTTGTTTGTTTTAGGGAATATTAGTATACCATCGTCAATTTCATATATTTATGAAAATCTAGCTTATGTTGCATCACAATTTGGCGATTCTCAATTTATTAAATTCCTTCTCACGTCTAATAAGTCTGCTATAGAGGGTTCACAAATAAGAGTTTTAAAGACGTATACGAATTTAGGACCAATTGTTAACATGTGCATGGCAGATACAGAACAACAAGGTCAAGATGACATTTTTACTTGTTCAGGTATTTTATAATGATTTTTAGAGATTTTGTACAATTATGACCATTAATAATTACATTCGATTAAATTTTTAAGACAAATATGTTTTTAAATAAATTTTAAAAAATTTAAAACGTTTTTGACATAAAATGTTTGTATCAAATATTTTTTAAAATAAAATTTTGCTATTGATAAAAAGTATTCCCGTTCCAAATGTACCAACTAATAAAAAATTAAAACGGATGAAAACAATTACACAACGCAACAAACAACGTGTCACGAATAACTACAAACCAAATTACTATAATAGGCATCTATTTTATCTAAGATTATGAATTTATATATGGATTTATAGATACCAAAGCAAAAATAATTTTATTATCGTGTAATAATTTAAGTTTAATCACGACTAAAAATAGAATAGTTTCATAGAAATGATAAGATATATTATAAATTCAAACATTTAAGCCAATTTAGAATAGATTTGAACTATAAGTTAGACAAAACAAATTTTGCCCGAATTCACTTTTTTTTACTATTTTTCTGGTAACGAATAATGGAGTTTTCATAATTTAAAATTATTTTAACTTCAAAAACTCAAAACTTATGTAAAAAAAGACATTATTTCATATAACTCTTATAATTTGTTTAAAAGATTTATTCTACGTAAATTAAAATGTTGAAAAAATTTTTTTTCTTAAGGGGCTTTCAAACATGGATCCATTAAAAGAATACGCAGTGAAATAGGAATTTTTGAGTTAGCCTCAATTGATTTGGCTGGAATTAAAAAAATTTGGTCTCTAAATTTGAATAATAACCATAATTTTGACGATGCATTAGTATTATCTTTTATTGAGCATAGTAAAGTGTTATCATTTAAGCACGAAGATGTTGAAGAAATACGTTTTGATGGACTTGAAACTAATCTAGAAACACTTTATTGTGGTAATACAAAAACTAATAAAATAGTTCAAATAACATCAGCTAGTGTTCGATTGCTTTGTTGGGCGACTGAGCAATTAATAGACGAATGGACCCCACCAGATTGCAAAAAGATTGATGTTGCGGCATGTAATGGCCAGAAAGTTATCTGTGCTATAGCCAATTGTCTCTATTATATAAAAATTAAATCAGAAAAAGTCGTTGAAAATGGGTATAAATTATTTTTATTATATTAAATTATAATTTTGTTTCATACCTATTTTTATTTGAAACTTGTTAACAGAAGTATAAAACTGAAACAAGAAGTATCTTGCCTTGACATTTGTTCATTCAAAAACAAGTACAACAAATCCGTTACTTTTTTTGTCGTTGGATTATGGGTAGATATATGTGTAAAATTATTTCAAGTTCCTCAATTTGCAGAAACAGCTAATGTAGTTTTAAACGAAAGTAATTGTAGTAAAAACATGTTTTATATATAAATATATTGACTATAACTGTTATTATGTTTAGTATTTATACCTCGGTCACTATGTTTGGTCACTTTAGAAAATACTCACTACTTATTTTGTTCAATGGGAGATAGTACCTTATATAGTTTTTACTTCTATCCCGAAAATGGTACATTATGTGAAATACGTAAGGTTAGTATAAATAATTCAAATTACATTTTCAATTGTTTATAACTAAATTAAGTATAATAATTTTAAGAATAAGTTTGGAAATCGACCAACACTACTTCAAAAATTCCAATCACATTCTACTACAAATATTATGATGTGCCTGGATAATAATTCAATTATAATTAATTCATACGGTGATAAATTAATTTTCTCAAAAGCCAATATGAATAAAGTTAGCAATTTGTGTTCATTGAATACATACATATATCCAAACAGGTAAACTTTGATTAGATATTATCAAATAATTTATCAATAAATTATATTGATTAAGTCAAATAACTTGGAATCTTTTTTAATTAAAGTTTGGCTATGGTTACAAAGACATCTCTTATTATTGGAACTATTGATAAACTGAAAAAACTCAATGTTCATACTATTCCACTTGGAGATAGTCCTAAAGGTATTGTATATCAAGAAGCAAGTAAAGTACGTATTATCATCTAGAACTAATTTTATACATTATAACATTTATTTTTGTGTATATCATTATTAATATTTCCTTTAATTATTTAGTCATTTGGCGTGATAACAGTTAAAACAAATGTACAAAGTCAAGAATATGATTCGAAACCTACATTTAGTGCTAGTTCTAGTGCAACAAATATTTCCAGCGCACTCCAGAATTATCGCAATAAATATGCTATCCAGACACAACATTTTAGTGATAAAAGATTAAAAATATTTTTTGGAACTAAATATCACTATCCATATTTTAATGTGAATTTTAATGTAAATCACATGATTATCCTGCACCAAAATACTTTTGAAGGTAAGTTATTTTTTTTTTATTCACATTTAATCAAGGTATTAGTATAACAATTAATGTAAAGAAAAATTTTAAATCAGTCTTACATGCATACCAATTATTTGATTATGAATGTGCATTACACATCATATCGACCAAATTGGAGAACGACCCAGCTACTTATTATATACTGGGAACAGGATTCTCAGTAGCAGGAAATAATAAATTAGGACGCGTTATTGTATTCCATTATGATAATTCTTTATCAAAACTAACACAAGTAGATGAAAAAGAGCTAAATGGAGTGTGTAATTGTTTGATTGAATTCAAAGGCAAACTTTTAATTTCAGTCAATAACTCAGTAAGTTGATAAACTTAAATAATTAAAACTTAATTAATTTGTGTATTGTTTTAGATAGAGTAAAACAATAAGAAAATGATTAGCATTAACAGTAATAAAAATATATATAATTAAAAACGTTATAAACGTGAAAAATTCTAATATGACTAATTATGATTTAAATCGAGATATTTGTTATACGATAAATTTAATAAGAAACCTATTCCGAGATAGAAATGAGTTACATAAAGTCCCTTTGAATTAATGAACCGATAGAACTTAAACTTTTATAATTATTAATTTCCTATTATATGATTACCATTGTCACATAAATCAGTGTATATAACAGAAAAGTCCTGGGCAAAATGTATACTCTTATTAAATAATTAGATAAGATATCGAGTTTAATAAATCAATCTTTAAATATGCATTAAAAATATATCAGTTGAATATCGTTCAATCTGACTATAAAAATAAACAGACAAGAAACTACAAATATAATTGTAAATATGATATGAAAAAATATACTTAATTTATATTTAGGTTCAATTGCTTGGATGGAATTCTTCACAATTACGTTTTGATCTTGTTTATTTGTATAATAATATATTTCGATTTGTTGAACCTAAACAAAGTTTCATACACTTTGGTGATTCTTATCTAATATATGGACAATATGAAAATAAACTTATAAAAGACGAGGTATTTGTAAATTAATTAATTTTCTGTTTAATAAAAATATTGGATATTGTTTTTTATTCCGAATGTTTTCTGATTATAGACAAATTTAGAAATCAGGCAATTTTCATCCACAGAAATAATAAATGAAAACTTCTTCATAATAGCAGATGACTCGTACATATATACTTTCAAGAGAGACAGGTATTTTAATAGATTATGTTTTAAGTAAATATTACACTATATTGTTAATTACCATTTTATAATCCAAAATTGTTTAATTGCATATAACATTAAACTCATTAATCTAGAAATTCACCTGTGACTAGTCGACAACGTATTCAAATTGGAAGATTTAATATGGATGACAGTTTAACTGTATTCAAACATGGTTCATTGACAAATGAAAATTTTGTAGATACACATAACTCATTGGTATCAACCGAAGGGAATGTATTTTTTGGCACATATAACGGAACTTTAGGTATGCGAAAAATGATAATATATAAATTCTTACACATTTTTCATTTACAAACTTTAATTTTTATTAAAAATTCATTACATTGAAAATCAATGTTTAGTGAAATAGGGAAAACAATATGCTTTAGAATATTATTAGAACTTATATTCTATTCAATAATTTAAGGAAGAGAATATCTTCATTTTTTAATTTTAATATTGGTGTTTTTAATTATTTAAATAGCTACACGAATCAATTAGTATTAAAATAAATATTAATTTAATTTAAAAAAATATTTTTGAATTTCATATGCTCTAAATATTCTAAAGGTTATTATTTTTGTTTCACAGAATATTATTTATTATTATTAATATTATTACTCATTTTTTAAAAAACTAACGCAAATGTTTTTATTATCATTATGAATAGGAATTGTTACACAAATTAATCCAGAAATTGCTCAATTTTTGTATGATTTACAAAAAAATTTAGTTAAAAGGATTAAAGAAAAAACCAAATATACAGATTGGCTCAATAATATTGTGACAAGAAACGGAAATATTCAAGGGTATTTGGATGGAAATTTGATTGAAACTTTTCTAAATTATCCAATAACCGAAATGAGTATAATTTATAGAGGATTAGAGGTATAGTAATGGTTGTATATACCACAGTTATCCTATAATGTTGTTTGAGTAAATTTAACTGTGTTAATATTTATTCAAATAATAATTTGTTGTTTGTCTGAATGTATCATGTAAATGATGGTAGTTAAATTTTACTTTTTTAAAATAATATATTTTATTCGCTTTGAAACTAATTTATACAACATAGTGTGATTTAAAAAATTAATAATAATTGATGTAATAAGTTAACATTGAAAATGTAATAAATTAATTAACAAAATGTAGTAATGTAATAAATGTTTATTTATGACTTTTAAATAAGTCACCGTTTTATTTATTATAATATGATGAATTTGTGTGTATATGTATTTAATGTAATATTAAATAAACAATTTTTTAGGGTTCATACGATCGTCAATTTCGGACTATATTGACAGAAACAGAGATTGGTATAGAAGATATTATCAAATTCATCAAGCAATTGAAGCATTTACCCTTGTACTCTAAATAAAATATTTTACACAATTTAATTGAAGAACTACAAATTAAATAATTTGGGAACAAATCAATTCTAAAGATACATACATTTAAAAAAAAAATTGTATTTTGTTTTAAAATAAAATATTTAAGCTGTAAAACTTTCATTAATGCTATATATTTTTTATACAACATTCCTATCATTAGTTAATGATATTTGTAAAAAATTTTTAAAAAATTATAATATACCCAAAAATTATTTACTGTGATCCTTTTTTATTATATTCAACATTCTACTTTATATTTATACTAATATCATAGTATCTTTTATATGATATTTAACATATTAAAATTATAAAATTGCTGTTAAAGGCTTTATTGCAAGCATTAAAAATAACTTATCAAAATAAAACTTCATTTATTTATTCTACCTTTTATGTATTATGTTTGTAGTTGTTTGTGCTTCATATTATACAATTAAGAAACAACTTGAAATGCTTTTAAGATTGTAACACAATAAAATTATATACATATATCCAAAAATTATTAGCAGATTTTTCCAGTTTGAAACGTTATTTGCTCGTTTCTTTACTCATTTTAATTTTAGCATTAATTTTTAATACATATTTATGAACCTATATAGCAGTGTATAACACTTTAAAAAATAATAAATATCATCAAAAACAAAAAAAATTTAAATTAAAGTTTTAAAAATGCATAAATACCTATTTCAATACTTAATTCAAATATTATACCAAGCAAACTAAGTTTAATAAAAGTAATATATATATAAATTATCTAGGTTTATAATTTTAATTTTTTGAAAGTATTTTCAACACATACAGAATTTTATAAAAATTTTAAACATTTAAAATTACCTTGAAAACGCAAACATATTAAATTTTGATTGCGTAGATAGGTAAATTAAAAACCTATTATAAAATTAAACTTTTTTAAACTATAAAGCATATATTTATCCCATTATGAAGGGTGATGTAGTGGGTTAGAACTTTAGTACAAATACCAATTTTTTGGTATTCTAAATTTCCAAATTAGTTAAGTTTTTCCAGAAAATAATAACTCAGGTTAAAATAAAAGTTACAAGTTACAATTCACTTCATTTTGTTAATCGTTTACGTTTGTTAAAATACAAAATATTAAACTGATGATAAGTTAATACTTAGATAATTATTATTATAAAATTTATAATAATTTAAGGCCATATACCTATTAACAACATTAGAATTATCTACTTATTATATTATACAAACACATTAAGCACAAAAATAATTTGATTAGAAAATGTACGTTATAATTCCCACATTAACTGAAAATTATACAGAATTAAAATCATAAAAATAAAGTTATTTACTAAAAATTAAACTTATCAACAGCTAACATACCCAATCTTCTAATTAGTTTTCTTATCATTTCAAATTGATAGAAAAAAACACACACACACATATATATATATAATATATACACACACAAGCGTTAACTTTTTAATATGTTTACATATGAAATTGTTGATGCACACTTGAAGCTGCTGTTGCACATAAAAACAGACTTTACGTTAACGAAACAATATTGGAATATTTAATCACAGCTATGTTTAAACATTTTGAAATCGTCTATTCCCTACACAAAGCTCTTTAATATATACATCTATCGTAGGCTCGAATAGATTTTATCCACAATGGTGACATATCTATAATGTTCATATATATTATGCAGCTTCTACCACTACCATAGTCACGACTAATGTCAAAATGTCACGTTATTTTTTTTATGAAACGAAATTGATATATATTTATCGTGATCATTGATGTTTTTAAATAACGTTTGAAATGTTTAGGTGGAGAAATTTGTGCGAAAAATACGACAATTTATCGTCAGACTAAAAACGTTTTTATAGTAGTATTGTTTTTACTAACTAGCAATGACGAGAAGTCTATTATTGAAACAAAAAAACAACTCAGAATCATAGAATCATCTTACAAATAGCCCTATCGGTGCTTCCATAATGATTGACGTAAATGTATAGGTATATATATATACGCAATAATTACGATATGAAATATTATATAATATAGCGAACGCGACTTACTCGATTCGCAATTGACGGATGTGGTCAAATGCTAACGGTCCCAAGTGTTGATGACGACCAGTACGTCAAATAACGATATAAATCAAAACCGACACGCGCGAATGGTAAACGGGTTACGATCACAAAACTAAACGTTCATGACTAAACGGATCAACAACGACTGCGAAACAGAGGAAACACGAATAATAATAATAATAATAATAATGATAATAACAGGAAACCAACGACGATATATCGATGTCATTTCAGTATAGAAAGTTGCACACTACACACACACACACACACACACACACACACCGCAAGCACTTTATATTAAATAATATAACCGTTTATAGGCAATTAACGTTAATAATAATAATAATAAACGTTAACATGACGTTTCCCATTACACTCGCGTCGAACGACTTCGTCTATTTAACGGGTATTAATAACTACGCACAACTGGAATTTTGTAGCGTAATTGTATGGGAGCGCTTATTGCCGAATTTGAATAGAATAATATTTTCAAGCGCGCTGAATGATAATAGTGTATTTGTGAAATATTGTCCGACAAAGAAGTCGCGACGATTTGAGGTATTGATCATTCTTTCAAATACCTCGAAATTCAACCTAAACGCCGCAATTTAGGAGCTATTAGACCTAAAGATACAAGAAACGTTCGTCGATTATTTCTATTATATTCGTCCGAAAAATATCACTTTATATTGATTTTTCAAAAGCAATAATCCACTTCGAAATTACAAATGTAACATTCCATCGATTACTCTAATCAACATCTATAGCGTCCACGATTGGCTACCATTTTATTATTATAATCAAAAACGTATACGCACGTAACTAGGATTACAGGAATAACCTTCTAATTATGAACATAATTTATGTTTGGTGGCTAATATTTATATTTATATGACCCCTCCTTTAAAAAATTATCCGACGTCAATATACGAATTATGAATTGTAAGTAAATAATGATATTTAATGAAAAATCTAGCTTCATATTATTGTAACTTTCCGACGCATGAATAATCAACGACCGCACTACGCACGATAGGTGCGTAGACTTTATGTCGATTGCGTGTGCTATTGACTGGCGGTAGCTTGGTGATTCGCGCGTGTACTTCAAATACGGGTGGTTTTTATTTCGAAAAATCTTTTCGATATACTTACGTTTTTTTGTCTTTCATACGAAATTTTAACGAATCGGTTTTTGTGGAATATTAAAGTATACGAAAAAAATGTAGAAATTGACTCAAGTCCTAATGAAAAGGATACGTATTAACCCTGAGTGGCTAATAATTAATTAATAAACCGAAAAGGCCATAGAGAAAAAGAGAGACAACAAATAAAAATTGAACGCTGTTAACAGGAAAAGAACGTGTGAAATTTAATTTGTGGTTTTGTAAACGTTATGTTCCTGATATAAAAAATATTTGTAATCATAACAATGTGTCGTTTAAATATCTAATATATTATATTTTTAATTTTTCTTTTATCGCCAAACAATTTTGATTCAAAAATTTAATGTCGTTAATCTACATTTTCTTCGAAACTCAACATTGTATCGCACATATAAAGTTAAACCACTTTTGCCAAACATTCGTAAAAACGTGAAAAACAAAATAATAAATCGTTTTATTATAATCGTCGTGCTATAATTATAGTATTCGAAACTGCGTCTCCCAACTAAATTAACGAATAAATAAACGTTTAGTTTCATTATACAATAAAGATTGATGACGAAAATGTTTTTATCGAATTAGTCAACAACAATCGTCAAGTTGACTTTGTTTTATAAATACAGTTACTGATATACATAGATATAAACATGCACGAAAATAGTGTAATTTTTTTATTTCGTTTGAATATGGTGCTACTCTTCTAGAAAAAATCATATCTTTGCAATTGTGCGAATCTGTTTTATATGTATTTTTCATTTCATCCTAATAATCGTTAAATCTATAATAACAATGCATATTATGTATTATTTATGTAATCTTTCAAACAATTACATAATATAACTTATACGACAGTATATGTAATACTAAAATTTTGTTTTATATATATATATATATAATACGTAATACCAGATATTTATGTATACAAAATATATAAACACGAAGTTATTTGAATTTCATATTATAAAAATTGTTGAGATCATAACGTCTTACGTAATACTTTTTATTATACTTATTATTATATAAAATATATATATATATATATTTATGATTCGCAAATATACTTATGTGCAATAGTATAATACATTACGTTTATACTAATATGTGTCTTCATATTAATATATGATGTACTAAAATTTGAAACACTGTACATATATGTATATTTATTGCGACGCAAGTACGTATATTAAACCTATATACATAAATATACATATTTATAAATAAATAAATATATATATATATATATATATATTTAATACCTTTTAAATAATATACCTTTACGTAAACACAACACTCTTCGTTTAATAAATATTTTTGGTATTTCATCAAGGTTTAAGTTTCAATACGTAGTATGATTGAACTGAAACTTTACAGTTTTTAAACAAAAATGTAAATTTAAATTATGACTTGCATCATTCTGTACGTGAATTAATTTATACCTTTTTTAATTCGATTACATTTAATTAGATAATGTGAAAGAAATTAAAATGTATTATATATATAAATTGATTAGCATTTTCATAATTTTTATTTTCTTCTTTCGGTATTTTAAAACTATTTGGTGAATTTTGTTATTTTTCATTATTGTGAGTGAATTTCCGAGATAATATAAAATATAAAATAGCACTTGAGACTCGCATATTATATTATTTTATTCACTCGAAGTATTTTTTAAATATTCTCAAATAGGCTATCTGAAATCTATTGATTATTGATAAATGTATTGATACCTAAAAATACATTTGATGCATCGTTTGTTTTGATAATATATGTATGTAGGTAATTTAATATTACATATATATTACATATTACATACTACATATATATATATGTAATTTTCATACTGAATTATTTAAATATATACAAAATATAAGTTCCAGCATAAACCTAATACAAATATTTTATCGGCGATATATAATAATTAAAATCTTAAACTTATAAAAATTATTTTTGATATGCCTTTATTTTACTAAAACCACATTTTTTTAGCCACATGATACAAAATAAAAAGAACTGCCACACATATTTGAACAGAATCAACACGACCCGTAATATTCTACTATTTAATATAAACAGGTGAATTTGATTTTTACCTTATAAATTTCGTTTTCCTCCATAGCAAGTTCTACTAAAAAATATTTATTTTTATAATCCAGGCTCTACTTATACTCTACTCTCATTATAAAGTGAGTTATTTATTCAGTAATTTTTGTTGTAAAATAAATGTAAAATGTGTTTATGTGTGTGTGTGTGTGTGTGTGTAAATATATATATATATATATATATATATATTTACACTTTTTTTGAAGAAACGAAAATAAAACGTTTTTATTTTTCGTGAAAAATAATAGTTAGTATACTGATGTATAATTTCACAAAAAAAAATTAAAAAAAGAAGAAAGCCACAGATGTCGTAGATTTCTGCTTTAGTAAATTACTTAGACAATGTTTTATTATTATTTTTATTTTAAAAGCGACAATAAATAATTGTGTTCGAAAAATATTTTTTTATAATGCTCTTAGTGTATTGTAATTGATGGGTATGATAAATATTGTTAAAATATTGTGTCGTAACTTTGTATTATTTTTTGAGCACTTTAAAATAGAAAAATTGTTCTAACCTAACCGAATATGTTGATTTTATTGGTTTTTTTGCAATACTGTGTTGCTTTGAATCATGTTTTAGAAAACTATTGGCAAAATAAAAAAAATGTGTTCAATGAAAAACGAATTGAATACACTTTGTTACCAAAATATAATATTTATTGAAGTATATTCGTCGCTTCACTTGGAATCTCGAACTATTTAAAATTAATTCAAAAATAGTGCATAGTTCGTCTTACTTAGAATATAAAATAAAAATGTATATTTATAATATTATAATATTTATATTTGTATAAATTTACACAATGTTGTATAAACGTACTCGGTGTAATTTTGAACAAATTTAACATTTAAAATTATTATTTTAAAATATTTACGAGTTTTACTAACTGTAGAGATTATAAAGACGAGCACTAGAGCTACTTACGAATAGAACATTGCAGAAATGGTCATAGAAGTTGAAGAAGAGGATTTTTTGTACCGGTGTTTGGTAGTTTCTAAAGAGGGAGCCTTTGACCGTAAAATGTATTCGGTTATAATAAATGACTATTTGTCACGTCCGTGTCGCCGTCGCTGGCCAATGGTGACTTGGGGGTATAACTTGGCAAGCAAACAATGGGTTGGAACAATTCAACGTGGTAGACCGATTCATTGTGTGATAGAAAGTCGGCGGTAGTCCGGCACGGTCCACAATCTTTATATTTGTTATTTTAGTTAGCAAATGTCGATTTTCTACCAATCAGGCGAACACGAGTCGGCATTTTCTGTGGTTATAGTATATCAGATCCAGAGTTTGCCGTCGCTGCGGCCAACCCAACAGTGTCTAAAAATGGCATTAAATCGCCATTACCGTTGCATCGTTAAATGAATTTTTGGTCGATGAAACAAGATGACATGAGTGAAGATTACTATTGACGAGACAAAGCTATACCGGCGTTTGAGTTATTTTAAAATAATAATTGCCGAAATGTGTATAGAGTTGTTTGTTGTTCTTCGCGGACTTGTCTAAATAATAAACGTAAAATGGCCCATATATTAGCGTTTAATAAGATAGTTATATATATATTTTTTTAAATATTTTACGCGAAAAAGTCAGAAAAAAATTAAAATAAATACATCATTGTGAAACCAATTCGTTATTTATTTCATCGAAAACGTAATTACAATATAGACATTTTTTTTCTATTTGTTTGTCGTATAAGTATTATATGTTTAAATACATTTTCGTGATAAAATTATTCGGTCGAAATCGAAATAACTTTTTTTTAAACAAAATCCAACTAAAATCTATACCGATAAAACGGTATAGGTTTTAATCTTTGTTTACGACAATACAGTACGGTATTATTGGTATCGTGGCTAGAATTTAATCTTCGACGTTTTACCATACTACGTAGGATTTGATTATATATATATGTATATGTATGTATATGTATATAATTTACATATCGGATATAATACATATTTTATTTATACATTGTATTCGGACAATACGAATCGCAAATTTAAACATATTTTTTAATTTATTTCTTTTACGGGGGGGAGGAGGAATCGTAGATTTTATAATTTTTCCTCTCTAGCCTTCTGCGGTCTCCTCGTATCAATATAGTATTGTATATACGGTCCGATAGTTTTTCGCCGATTACCGAATAACAACGAAGTTTAATAAACGCCGGAGCCGCGTATCGGATACGACGGCGCGTACATTTTTTTTTCGACCAAAGCCTCTACGAACATTCGCGTGTACGCGAATATCCGCGTAGCATTGCCGTCCGACGCCTCCACGTTGTGCATTGTCAAAATGGCCGATAGCAGCGATGACGACGACGGCGGCGGCGGCAACAGCGGCGGCGGCGCCTCCGTCGTATAGCCGTGTTATTATTTATTTACCCCACCACCACGCAACTACCGTCGTAACTACCACCGCTACCACTACCTCATCTACCGCTGTTACACACCGCCACCACATACCACATCTACCACCGCCCCACCACCACCTCAACCCCTACCATTACCACCTCTACCACCACCGGCACCGACACCTCTGTTACAGCAGTCGCCGTCGACATCATCACCGTGTACCGCGACAACGCTGTCGGTCGTTCGTATTGTAACTCGTTAGCCGTGGCGCGTGTTTGTGCGTGCGTGCGTTCGTAACGTTGTTATTATTATCGTCGTCGTCGTTCCCATCGTTGTTGTCGTCGTTGTTGTTATCGTTGTCGTTGTCGTCGTCGTCGTCGTCGTCGTTATTGTCGTTGTCAAAACTCGCAAGCGTAATATTGATAGGAGTGTTTTTTTCGCTCGACCGTTTCCGACATTACGCAATCGTCATCGCCGTTAAACACGACGGTGTTGTTGATAGTTCGTGCCGCCGCGTCTCGTTGTTCGTCCGCCGCCGCCGCCGCCGCCGCCGCCGCCTTCTCTATCAGCACCGCCGTTTTTGTGTTATTGTGGTGTACGCGCCATTGAATTCCGATAAACTATCGAACGTCGTAATCGGTGCACGTCCCCTTGACCATGGCGTCCGTGTAATAATCGCGCCGCTGACGACGCCGCAATTTTTTTCATCGGACGTATTTTGGTGACCAGCCGGTCGTCCGAACACTGTTGGGATGATCGTGACGTCGCAGTCATTAGAAGACGACACTGGCGGAGCCGATGGACAATTCGGCCGAATCGTGCGTAGGATCGTAGTGCCTTAACGTTTAACAATGACCTGGTGTCGTTCCTAATCATTTGATAATTATATGTGGCTGTTGCGTTCGTCGAACTGTTTGAACTAAGCGCCTAGGTGAGTTGAATATCACAGTTGTCTTGTCACTGTTTTTATTTGTTATCGTATTTATTGGGTCTGTGTAAAGTGATTTTGTTTAATCGAAACGTATTGATACGTCAAACTGTATGTGTTCGTTGTTATAACCGACCGTCTGTTATCAAAGCGTTTGTTTCAACTACTTTGTTCAATTTGTAATTATTATTTATGTTCATTTTGGTTGTATATTATTCATATCGTTGCAATTAGTATTTTTTTTAAATTTACGTTAAATTAACAATATGGTTTGTTCGTATAAGTGTGGTATACACTATTAGGTTACACCCCCAACCAAACATTTTTGTTATATTTTTATAAAATATAATAATTTAACACTTAATAACGTTAATTAATATTTAAGCGTTTGATTTAGAAATGTATTTTTAAGTCATTAATTTAATACAATGGTCATTAGTTTCGTCTTTACCAATTTATAAAATTATTGATTCTAATTAAAGTAATACTTTTCTTAGCAACCGACAACAATATGAGCTCTATTGTTCATATTGATTTAAATAATACTTTTAACACCAGTCTACATAAATATAAAATTAGTATTTGAATTAAATAAGTGTACATATATTTACAATTAGGTACAAATATTTATTAACTGTATAATTATAAATATTTTGTTGATACTTAGTGATTTATAATAAGTAAGGCTTAAATTATTTTTTATAAGCTTATAAAAATGTGAAATATGCAATTAATTATGCTCTGTTGAGACAATAATTTGCACTTATAAAAATTTAATCGTGCATTTGTAATAGTGACTGCCTAAGAATGTTTTATCTACATAATATACAATTAAATACGGTTTTATATTTTTGCTATGTTAAATATTTACAATATTGAAGATAAAATAAAAATTCATTATTGAAATAAAAAACCAAAAATTTCCTATAATTTTACACAAGTAAACATTTTTAATTAAAGTATTCAATATTTACTTAAGAAAATTGTAAACTGTATAATCGTAACTAAATTTAAAAATATATATATTTATAGAACAGAAAAACTACTACGTCAAAAATTAATTTAAATCTAGAATCTAGACTTCATAAAATACACTATTTTTAATTATATATTTTTTCCTTAAGCTTTCTTAACTATTTTATAAAAGTCCTGAACACTAATAATGTTATAATGAAGGTATTATTATATTAAATCAACATGTTTAATAAATGTTAACATAAAAAATCTTTTCAAATTACCCAAATTTAATTCTTTGTTTCACTTTATTAACATGACTTTTTCAAAGAACTTTTCTGATAAATAGTTTTGATTACGATGTTAAATACTTTTAAAATTTGGTTTACCGGTAAGTATGGATATGTGTTAAATTTAAAAAAAGTCTGAGTATATAATAAATTATACACATTTATAAATCCTTCTGAAGAATTTCGGAGAAATAAATATTGAAGTAGATAAAGGATCATTGTATATTATAATTTAAAAATTTCACGAGAGTTATTATTATTTTCAAATTTATATACCCATTTAATTTGAAGTACTGTTTATAAAAGTTTTTATAACACTATTTAAAGCCAAATGCTTTATGAAATTGACATACTGCATATTTTCTTAGTTTATAGGAAATTATACATTTGTTAATTTTAATTATAAACCTTTTAACTAGGTATATTGATTGTCAGTTAAAATAATATAAATTTTGTCTATTTATTATCTATATATATATATTTTTTTTTTTTTTTAAACCATCTTATTACGTTTTTAATAGATGTAAGTTAAAAAAATATTTTATTCTCTGTATTTACTTGTTTACCCAAAATAAATGTCTTAAATATGTGTAATTAATTGTATCAAATTATAAAAATAATTCTTAACTATATTACATTCTTTTTTAAAATTAATTTACAATTGTAGTAGTTTTTTCTATTAAAAGGTTAGTACAGACTGCTGTCTGTTAGAACATTAGTTTATCTTTAAGAGTATTTATAGAAATATAATCGTGGATAAAAATATAAGATATGAAAATAAACAAGAAAATAATGATCCATTATTATTTACATATAATTTACTATATGTAGTCAAAAATAACATTTTTAAAATTTATATTATAAATAAACATTTAAAATCATTTTGTATAGAATATTTTTTATTTTTTTATAGTTTTATTTAGTCTAAATACTATCATATCATGTATATTGGTTTTTATATTAAATTTTACACTGCAGAATAATTTATTGTTATTTACTATTGCCTTTATTAATTTTTTGATAATCATTGAGTTGGGTTAAATAAGTTAGCTTTTGTAAAACCTATAAAATAATTATTAATAATTTTTGTTGAAAATAAAAATTATTCATTAAATTTTACTTTTATAATAAATAGATATAATCCATTAGACGTGTACCTATTATTATATTATCAAATATCTACATGCTGTTAAAATTAATATTTTTAAACTGTATTAAATAAGATTTTAATATCCAAATAATTTATTGTCTGGTTTTTAATAATTTATTATTTATTATTAGTATTATTAGTCTATTATGAAGAAAAAAAATATCATTATTGTCTTAGTGTTTATATTGTAAATTTTTTTTGTGCATACTAGTTTTGTTTATTTGCATATATTATGAATAATAATATAGTCTATACATTTAATTTTTTTTTTTTGTAATTTGAGGAGGAAATTAAAATTTATTTTTAATTTTCATTCAAAGTCAAAAATATGCTTGAACAGAAAATTGGTTATTTAATAAAAATATTAAATTTATGTAAATGCGTTGAACATTTTGTATTAAATATTAGTGTTAAATCTTTAATAGAAATCTAAGTATTATTATATATTTATCTATTATTTTATGAGGGGTTTGATTGAAGTGCACTGAATATTGGAATTATTTTATTGTTCTATTTTATTAATTTTGTTAAAAATTTTTTTCTTAACAGCTTCAGTTTTTCGAACAAAAGCTATAATCACATTAGCTAACGCGTGTGATGATCAAAGAGCAGCAACACATTGAAAATAAATCATTATCATCTAATAGCGAAGGGCGGGACCCTGCAGATTCTTGTGATGATGACCAAATGATCAAAACACCAGATAATAGCGTTGATCTTCATCACGAATTAAACAGCATTATTAAAACCGAAACAGATATGACAGCTCTAATTGATAATAATACCAGCGGTGACGTTGGTGATGGTAAAAGTGGCGTTGGAGGTGGAAGTGCAAGTAATAACACGTCTCCAGGGTCTTCTAACGCTGACCAAAAACAACAATTGATGTCGAATGATATTTGCCTTAGCCAAAGTATGTTGTAATTTTTTTCTGTATAAAGAACTGAAATATTAAAATACTTTTTGGTTTCTTTAGTTAAACACGAAGATACTGGTAACAGTAGTGGTATTAAAGTTGAAGATAACAACACGACTAGTACAACTGCAACTACTGTTGAATCTGACTTCGGTATGATATTTATTTTTAAATTCGATTTTAGACGTAAAAAAATATTTTTTTAGAATCATGCGATCGAGTCGTGCTGTCTTCAATGAACAGTGGCGGTGGAGGACCATCAGATTTAATAGATGGTTCTGGTGAAGTACAACCATTAATGAGCAATGTTTTAGGTGGCAATGGTACGGGAAACAAACAGTCAAATGCGTCTGGAGGAAGTATGGATGCTCAGCAACAACAGTACATGCAACAACAGAGTCAGATTTTTGTATTTTCCACGAGTTTGGCAAATAAATCGGCAGAATCTGTAATTGCTGGTCAATATCCTACTATCATAGCGTATCATTGTGCTCAACCACGAACAAAAAAATTCTTGGAAGTATGGTTAAATTAAAATATATAAATGTGTAATATAAATTTAATTCTACTTTCTTCTGCTAGAAACATCCATTAAAAGTGAATCAGTTCAATAGACAGAACCCAGGACAATGGATGAATAATGTTGTTGCATCTCAACAGCAAATGAAACATCAACAGCAAATCAATAAAGCTATGTCTCCTCACAATGGACCACCAAAATATGGTGGTAGTGGCACACCATATTCAAGAGCTATGAAGAATAGCAATAGTCCTTCAGCTGCCTCAGTAGATAATCCGATGATGCAGCAACAATCTGGGGCAAGAATGCCCATGTGGAACCATCAAGTATAGCATGATATTTTTAATTTTATTAAAATACTCTTATGTTCAAAAAAGTAATTTATAATTTGTAGCGATTAATTAAAAGCATTTTGAAAATAATTTTATAAAGATATAATATATTATTTTTAAAAAAGTTTATATTGATTCCTTGTGTTATGATTGTATAAAATTGCAAAATTATTGTCATTACTTCAAAATCATAATATAATTAATGTATTTAAATTATATATTTTTCATCCATCAGTATAGATTCAAATTATTAACTTTTTAAAAATTTATGATAAATTGAGTTTTTACAGTCATATATTTTATTTAATATTAAATAATTTGTTAAATATTTATACTTTACAAATAAAATAATTTTGAATTTGAATTACTTACTAAAATAAAAAAGATCACTTTTGCTTTAAAATCATATTAGTTAAATAGGTTTACTATTTTATTTCTATTTTTTCCTTCAAACATCCATTATGTATAATACTTTCTCCTTATTAATAATACATGGAATAAAATAATTATATCAACATCTTAAAATACATAAACGTTGATTAATTTTGTTTTTGCTTTATAAGTTCATAACATTTTATATAGAAAAATTAATATTTATTTTGACTGATAATTGTTAATATTCTAAGGTGTATATAAAACATGAAAACTACAAAATTAGACTAACGACATTAATATATAACCATTTTTTCTTTAAATATGTAATATGTTTTAAATATAATATTTCAATACAAATACAGCAATTGTGAACATATATATTTGCATATTTCTTTAGTGGTTTAAAGTTATATTATGTTATATTTTTTTAAATCAATAGTTAATATATTATTTTTCTCTTATTAATATTTAATTGAATGTCTAATGCATTTAAGGATTTTTTTAGATGTAATTACCATAATTATTGTTACTTTTTAATTATCTATTATAATATAAACACCGTTGTAATAACTTTGTAACTTTTAGTTTTAATTTTTAATTTTGTAAATTTTTTTTTAAGGGAAATCACATGAATGATTCTGGACCCCAGCAACAACAAATGCAACATCCTTCAAATCACAATCTGATGGGATCAATGTGTGGTCCGGGCAACAATATAATGAGCATGTCAAATCATGGTGGTGGAAGTGGCGGACCAATGGGTCCGGGGATGTTAATGAACAGTAATAATTCCAATCCATTCATGATGGGTGGTTTTAGTTTTATAATAAGTCAACAAAATATTCCACAAGACATACCCAATTCGTTGTTAAATATACCAGTATTATTACATTTATACAATTCTCTCAGTTCATCAACATTAAATATATTAAAAATTATATAAGAAAGAATTTTAATTAATTTAATATATTTGCTGACTAAGTTCTTCACATTTATTTTATAATTCAATTTGTAATGGATTAATTTAACGGTTTTACTTATATTTATGTTATAAAAATAAGAAAGATGGAGGATTGGTTGTGAGACGGGATGGTTCTAAAGAGTAATAAGCCCAAGAAGAAAATTTATATTTATGAATAATATTTTGAATTTATTTTTTATACTATATGTGAAAATATAGTTTTTATAACATTGATTATTAGTTTGAAAAATTTAAAAGAACTGCATTGTGCAAAAGTTCAAAAAAATTTATTGTATTTTAATATGTTAAGTACATATTATTTATTAAACATTTGAATTTGCTTTTTTTACTGAAAAATAATACTATTTACATAATTATGAAATAGGTAGTTTTATGAAATAGTTATTTGAATCAAAGATGTGAAAATTGATTTAAAAAAAAAATATTTTTGATTGTATATTTTAAACTTAAAAATGATCCGTAAAAGATTTTAAAACTATCAAAATATTTGTCGACGAATATTGTTAAGACATTTACGTTTGGGATATTTTGTATGATGTATGTTTTAATATTTTCAATTAAACTGATCTGTTATTTTTTTTAAGGGAACTTGTGTTCTATGGGACCAGGAAGTGGCAGTGGAATGCCCATGAACGGCATGGATTTAGATTTAATGGATCATCACAATTCACACCATCAACACCACCCGAATCCTCATCATCCATCTAATATGATGGATAGTGGTGGTCACAGGCCGATGATGAGTGGTGGTCCGCACCACCCTCATCATCCACCTCCACATCATCCATCGGGTGCGCTCCACCATAGGGGTCCTGTAGGAATGGGTGGTGGGCCACCACATCACCACGGCATGCCCGATATGATGTCGATGGGCGGTGGTCCAAATAAATGTCAACAATCTACAATGGACGGGCTTATGTCGGCTTCTGGTGGACCACAAGTACCTCCATGCTCCAGTGATTCACCTGGTGGTCACAACTCTCTTGCAGCAATGATGCCATCTCTCGCTGACTTCGATGATCCTATTGGAAGTGGAAACTCGGCTCTAAGTGCCTCTGCAGCAGCTGCAGCTCATCATTCATTAGCTGGTAAGTCTTATTATAAACAATATATTTTATACTATTATGTTACAGACGCGACAAGCATTTCATTTATTTGTGAATAACTCTATCTACTGTAAATTTGCTGTCTAATAAAATGCATTCGGTATTTGATCTGTGATGGCTGTGTCTTTTCATTATATACATTCTATACATTCTTTTAAAATGTTTAGTTTATATTAAGAATTATGTAAATCTAAGAGCTCTTGTATTCATATTTTAAAGTTTAACGGTATAGAATTTTATTTTTCAAAGTTATAAATTTAAGGTCTAATTATGAATATTCATATTTAGTAGATGTTTTCTATAATATATCAATGGATGAAATATTTTCATCTTTAAGAATTGAAAGTTTAGCAAAACTAAATATAGTTTGATAAATAATATAATTAAATTAGTATTTCAAATATTATTTACTTTTGGATTTATCTATAATGGATTAAAAACGATTTTATAATATTGAAATTGTCTAAATTTTTTGGACGAAAGCCTAAATTTATTAATGTTTTTAAAAATGTACAAACTATCAAATTTGCAGTATAAAAGAAATGTTTTATTTAAAGAAGTTTTTGATATCGAGAATGCTATGCTTCATTTACCATTTTTGTAAAGTTTCTTTTCCCTATTTATTTTATTAATTTTTTTGTCATTAAAATTTATATTTAATTATATATTGTAATTTCATTCTTTGATGAATGTACAAAAAGTAATTAATATCCTAATCTTAGGATATTTTTAGAATTTATATATACTACCTGAATCTGATTTCTACTACATAGTTTAAATATTACACTAATTTTTGTAAAAATGTATTATGTTTAGTGTAACATTTATCCAGTCATTGTATTAGTACATTTATACTTTCAAATGATTTATATTCTGATTAATGATTTTATTATTATAGTGCCATAAAAATACGTTTTTGTTTTAATGATGGTCATGTTACGTTTAGGTGTCCAAGTACCCGATGAGAATTTGACACCGCAACAAAGACAACATCGTGAAGAGCAACAAGCTACTTTACGCAAACTTCAGCAAATGTTATTTCCAGAAAACTCAAATGCAGGTGGAGGTGGGCCCCCTCAACAGCAACCTCCAGTTACATCATCCTCTTCTGTCGTTGGTGGTCCATTAGACAATTGTAGTAGTAGTGGCGGGATGGATGATTTAATGCCATCTATTGACGATGATTTGGATGTTGACGCAGTTGTGACAGCTGCAGCAGCGACCAACTCTGGATCCGACCTTTTATTGCCGCCAAAAACGCCTACTTCGTGCTCGTCTGATTGGCAAAAATCAATGTTTGGTAACGAAGATGATAAAAAGAAAGACGGTGGACGATGCGGTCCTCCGCCATCTTATCATCAAACAGTAGCTCGGTCCGCTAGTGTACCAATTGTTTCCGTACCGAGTTGTAGCCCCAACTCTCCATTGGCTGGTGGTGGCGGTACTGGCGTGACAAATAGTAATTTATCGTTGCCGTCTCCTCGCACTTGTTCTGCACTAAACTCACCGGCCGGAGGTCGGCCATCCTCAAATATGAGTCCTACTGCTGTACGTTCTCCAGGTGGCAATGGTTCGCGATTACAATCAAGTAATCCCGGTACACCAGTACACATGTCCCCTGGTAGTGGTACTGGTCACAATTCTTGTTCGTCCATGAAACAACAAAAAGGACCAATGTCTAACGAATTTTCGCCTTCATCCAACATTGCTACCCCAGGTCCACCCGGCGGTGGTCAACAATCTCCTGGTAAATTACTCGACCAAATATTTAAATTTTGTGATAGCTCTTATTTATGTGATTTTTTTTTTTTGTTAGATGGTATGTTTTGTCACAACAAACAGCTATCAAAAAGGGGAGACGAACCGAACTTGATGCCTGTTCCTTCACCTCAACACATTCAATACTTGAATACATTTGATGGTCAAGAACTTACTATTCAGAAACAACCGAATACTGGCTTAAAAGATTCCTCGTCTTCCACTACTACAACTACTTCTACAATGTCTCCTTCGTAAGTAGAACTAGTTTCCACATTTTTATTTTTAACAATTAATAAATCTCGCCAATCGTTATGTCATATAAATTATAATTTTGAGTCTTCAGTCTTTTACAATTAATAAAACTTTGTGAAATGTTAAGTTTCTATTTTTAAATATTAAATTGTAACTGCTGGATGCTTGCAGTGTAATAAAATTCATTTTTTCATTAGATTAAAATTTACAAAATACAACTTTAACATTGTATCTTTTTCTTTATTGATACTATGTTAATTTCATCGTTTTTTTTTCCATTTTTTTTTAATATACATTTAAGAAAAAAATATATCTAGTTGTTTTAATAGTTTGTATTATGTATCAATTTTGTGTTCATAAATCTAGTTTCGTTTGATTGTTAAAGAGTATTACCATTTCTAAGAAACAGTTAAATTTAATAAATGGTTGAGAACTATTTATATTTTGTATCTATATTTAAAATAAAAATCCTAAATTCATTTTATTATTGTTTTTGTAATGTGAATAAAATATTCATTTTATTATTGTTTTTGTAACGTGAATAAAATAAATATAAATAAAAAAATATAAGAATATTTTACATATTATACATGATTTAAATTTTATTAAATAATATTTACGGTATTCAATTTCTTCTTTTATTTCTTAATATTGATATATATATATATTGATTATTGTAAATTGTAGTGTTTCATTTGAATTTTGATTATATTATTTGTTTTCCGTAGAATACCTACATCCCAGCATAACAACATGGATATGATACTAACCGATTCGAATATAAAATCTTCCCAAGCTAACACGCCGTCTAATCATCATTCTCCGTCGTCTATGGACATGCCAGTTGGCAGCAATCGTTATCCTGGTACACCCAGTGATTTCGCGTCGCCAAGTCCGTCAGCAATGGAGACCAACAATGGTGGTCCACCCAATAAACAAGGTATGCAACAGATGCGTAACGGTGGGTACACGTGTCCACCGAGTCCACAACAGCAACAGATGTTGAACGAATCGAGATATCCTGGGAACTATGGAAGCGGCCCTCAACAACATAAACCAGGTGGAATGATGGTCGACCCGAAAGACTCGCCGTTGGGATTTCCGTCACGACTTGGTCCTGGTGACATGCCTCTGAACCCATCCGTGGCTGCTGCGGCCGCTGCTGCGGCTGGTCTGCAAACGTCACAACAACAACCTATGAAACATTTTGATCCCATATCGTCTTTGGCTCAAATGAACCAACAGTTGGCCAACAATGTGGCCGGTGGTGGATCTTCTCCAATCGTCAATCACGGTGGCGGTGTACCTCCACTACACCATCCCGGAGGTCCGGGACATCATGGACATCCCGGTGGTGGAATGATGTCACCATACGGCGGAGGAAATGGCCCGCCGATGCACATGATGGGTGGTAGCAACGATCCAATGTGTGGTCCAATGGGAATGGGTGGCGGCGGTGGTATGCATGACGTTGGAATGGGCGGACCTCCTGGAGGTGGTCGCATGATGTACGGTCCCGGACCAGGAGGAATGGGGTCCCAAGGACCACCGCCGCCAGGAGGACCCAACGTAAGCGGAATGTCTATGGGGCCTGGTGGTGGAATGGCCATGGGAATGCCACCATTAAGTGGTGGTCGAAACGGTGGTATGATGATGAATAGCTGCGTTAGCGGTGGGCCGTTGTCGCCAAAGTCTTCGTCGATCATGCAACAACAACAATATCAGCAGCAGCAACAACAACGTTTAATGCCCAGAATACCACCTGGAGTGGGTCCTGGAGTACCATACAATGGTGGCGCGAATATACAAGTGAAACCTAGTGCACCAAATACTATACAATATTTACCCAATAATTCCAGAGGTGGTGGTCCTAGAGGTGCACCTCCGCCACCTCAAAACCAACAACAACAACAACAACAACAGCAACAGCAACAACAACAACAACAACCTACTTTAGACTTTTTGCAGAGGTTTTCTGGTGGACCTGGTGGTGGTAATGGCAATCCATTATCCAATATAGACGGCAAAATGCCTACGCACAATTTACAATATTTTTCCAACTCTGGAGGTGGCGGTTACAATAACAGTAACGGCGGACCCGGAATGAACGATATAATGTGTGGTAATGGCGGTCCTCCTGGTAGTGGTATGGGCGGTATGCCACCGGGTGGACCAAATAGCAGCCGCGGAATGATGCGCGGCAGTCCTTCGAATATGATACGTTTAGGAAGCGGCGGAATGGGTATGGGTGGCGGTGGCAGTGGTGGTGGTGGTGGTAACTATAATAATGGGCCACCGGATGGTATGTTTGGTGGTAGTGGACCACCACTTCACCATTCATCGAGTCACCCACAACAACAACAACAACAGCAGCAGCAGCAGCAGCAGCAGATGATGATGATGGGCGGTGGTTCAGGCGGACCACCACCTCAGCAACACAACAAGGGCGGTGGAATGCTGGGGGGCCCAGGTCCACCAGACGCCACGCAACCGTTGCCACCGTCGATGGGCGGTGGTGGCGGTGGCCCGGGCCCGGGTGGTGGCGGCGGTGGTAGTGGTCCCGTGGGATTTAGAGGGGGCCCGCCTACGTCCAATTCGTTTATTGGTCCGACTACGGCCGATCCAAATTACGCGCAGCAGTTTCACAATTTTCAGCAACAGTTGTACGCGACCAACACAAGGGGTGGCGGTAGTAGCGGCGGTGGTGGTGGTGGTGGCGGTGGTGGTGGACCATCAGGGCCCGGTAGCGGTGGACCTCAACAATTTTTCGTGTCTAAATAAAATACAAAAAATAAACAAACAAAAATACGACTTTCAAAAAGCAATAAATTATACATTTAGCGAAATTGTGTGTGTAACGTGACTGTAATAATATAAAAATAATAATGATAATAATAATAATAATATTTATAATAAGAAATTATAAATAATATCCTTCCTCTCTTACCCCTTAATTAACTTTAGTTTTGTTTTAATTATTTTTTTAAGTTTTATCTACACTTCATCCCTTGCTCTTTTCCCCTCTCATTACCCATAACCGTATAAGATTAACATCAGACTGATAATCCTTTATATTATTTATTTTTATTTTTATGTGTATTAATTGAATTTTTTTCCATATAACTGGCTTATTGGTTTTTTAAAATAATAAATTATTGTAAAATTAAAATAAAAGTTAATTCGCGCGTGTGTGTTATACATATACATATGTACATACATACATACTTATATATTTGTGTGTATATATATATATATATATATATATATATGTATTATCTAGAAGTTTAGTCGTGAAATTTCAATTTTGATAATTGTAAAATGTCGCTACCGCATATAATTTTATTATTATGATTATTAAACTATTATTAATTATTGTCTTATAAACGATTTATTTTATACGCCAACTTGAACACAGCAGCAGCAGCAATAATGATAGAGTGAGTGCGTTAAATGCCCTTGATTACGATAATTATATATATTACATATATTTTTTTTTGTACATTTTATTTGTATTGTCAATGATGACGCGTCACTCGAATGTAATGTAAATTATTATTATGATTATAATTATAAAAAACAAAAACAAAATAACCGTGTTTAATTTATTTGTGTTTTTTCAGGTTTATTCGATATTGTTTAGTATACGGAGAAGAATGCTAAATGTATTAAGTTGATATAGATTATTTTGTAAAAAGAAATTTTTCAAAATTATTTATAACACTACGCAGATTGTTCCTAATATTCTAAATATTTTTGACTATCGTCGAAATAAAATATTTTTAAAATGATTTCGAACGTTATCGAACCCAAAGAGTCGTTACACAACGTAACTATTGAGTTTTTGAATTCGTCGTCCGACTATTTGTTAAAACTGATTAAAGTGTACCGTTTGTCCCTACTTAAGTTTTTGAATACGTTGACGAATATTTTGTACTTACCCGTGTTCCGTACCAACGGTCATAATTACCATCCGTACTTTGTAAATATCAAATCTATCTACCGACACACTCGGTATATTATTCAATCAATCGCTGTTTTTACGCGTAATTTTGTCTCTTAATATCCACATTACTTCTAACGATAATGTATGACGAATATATTCTCGACCAAACCCGAGTACGAGTCCAAAACTAAGGGTAAAGGAAATCGTTAAAATCATTTTCTGTCCTGTAGACTGGACCGTTACGATTTGGGTTTGTAAACATCTATTTTTAAACGAAACCTGTGTATTATGTGCGTAAGTGCGCGTGTATTGAACAAAAATCCGTTTTATGTTTTTTCGCGTATTATTTAAATAGATTTGAAAAGAATCTCGAAACATCGAGTTTTCGAGCTTTCGGTTAGGCAAAAAACAAAAATAACCATAATTATACGAAAGCGAACGGACCAGCGTAAACTATTATGATCATATTTAAGTTCGTCTCTGCGATCGTAATGACGTGAAAATGTCGGGCGCTAATACGGGCAACCGCAATAACTCGTATGTCTATGTATTCGTAGATACGTACCACTTTTAGGAACAGTTTTTTTCAAAAATGAATAAGACGGCAAAAGCTTCGAACGTTAAATCGACAATTATAAGATATCGCGCGTGTTATTACGACGATTAATTAAAAAAAATACTTAATCGAGCTATGTATATATATATATATATATATACAAAAAAAACTCGTCGTAGAATTTATTTACGTTGTATTAACGATCGGTAATTTTTAATTATAGAATATCGTGGCTAGGTATAGCTACGTAGTTGGCCAAAAATGTCCACTGTGCCGGTCTACTGTAAAAAGACCGCCGAACAGAGTTCAATGCTTATAAATAGCGGCGGATTTGAGTTAAACGCTAAAGTTGGTAAACTTGACAATGAATTTCGATTTTAATTGAAACACACGCGTAAGCGCGAGCATGCTCCACTTACAGGAGAAGTATAGAAGAACTAAAACGAACGATTTACGAGTATTTCAAAGGCTCGTAAAATTTCGTTTTTATACAATTTTATCGTTTAAACAAATACCAACGAATGTAAGAACGAAAATTTCGAGTCCAATATCACGCGTATACCTACTTAACTATAATTTCATTTTTGTCACGTTTTACGTTTATAAATTAACGAAATCGTGATTTTCCAACATCGCGAACGCGTGTTCGAGTTTTTTTTAATTTTTTAGCGAACGATTTTTGGTTTAGTTCTGTGTTTTCCTACAAATCATTTAATTGTTTGTAAATTTACGCGTAGCAGTTTACGTTTATATATACTCCTCGAGATAACGTTATTTGTTGTTTTTAAAACGCGAAACGTTTATTTATTATTTACGAAGCGTTATTTATGTACCATTTGTTGTATACATATATAGTAGGTTTATTGATATTTGTATACAAATTACTATTTCATTATGTCGCGAAAAATTGGAAATAAGAGCCGTTGAGTAGTAAAGGAATGTCGGAAATCGCAAAATACTTTGGAATTAGAGAATTAGCCTTTACTATATCGAAAAACACGATCTAATAATATTATCGTTTTTAAACGTCCAGATACGTTAGGGATGTTTTTAAACCGAAGGAATCACTTGTGGATCTTCAATAATTGTGCGCACGTTTTAGAAATGCAAAATATGTTTCCCCGAACGCGAGTCGATCATAGAAATACATACATACGTTGGATTAGGGATAGAGGACGTTTCCGAGTTCGTGATAAACAACGGAAAACTCGAAAATTGGAATAATATTACGTTATAATTATTTGTGTTCGCCATTGTGCCATTGCGCCTTACGGAATACGCGTGGAATACGTACGCGCGTCTTTTATTTTGTTTCGTATAATAGCCATTAATTGTTACAATATCGATCGTTCACGTGCAATAATGCGCCGGCGAAAAAGCGACAATATTCAATTTTTAAAATCGTCCGTCTAATCAGAAACAACCTACGTAAACACGCGTTAGGAACGGAAGTTTTTCGAACGGAATCCGTACGTCGGTGTTGAAGGCGTTCGATTGGCCGCTGGCGGTAAACATATAGATAAATATAAACGTATTGATTATACGTAATTTTAACGGTCGAGATATAAAAAAATTATTTTCTTTCGATATCGTCGATAATATATTGGGCGGTTTAATTGTTTTTCGAACTCGACGACATGGATAACAGTTTTTAACGAGACCGAATCTCGTTTCTAAAAATGAATCGAGTAGTCCGTGACATTTTGTTTCCTCGTTATTTATAAACCGTCTAACTATATTTCGCGGCATTCTAGCCTCTCGTTCCGTAGGTATGACGTCCAATTAAAAATATTCGGTACGTATAATTTTCAAATCGAAGCGGTTTGAAATCGTCAATTTCTTTCGGTCAGTGTGGATCGCGGCAAACTTACCGGGAAAATCAAACGAATCGTTGTAATATCGTCGGGACGATTGCGCCTTAAGTGAAACAGCGAGTTGGTGGACGTTTTCGTCGACTTTGGTACACACGATATACCGACACATTTGAAATGTTATCCAATGCCATCCCTCACACAGTGTCGTGCCAAAAATGTGGTGCGAACCCAATTAGGTTCGATGTATCGTGTCTAACTAGTTAAGATTCAACGATCCAATTTATTATTTTATCGTATATACGTAATATAATTTTACATTTGACGTTCGATTTTAGGCGGATATATTATCGATACGGTTTCATTATTCTGATACGTACATAAGCTAATTGATTAGTTTATACGTTTAATTTTAATCAATTTTCAAGCCGATTCTATATTTCGTAAATAATTTTTTTTAATAATAAAAAAAATCCCGCTAAAATCCGCTAAATATAACGGGTTTGAAAGTTACCGATTATAGAATTCGTTCCATTAAGCGTAATAAGTACAAATAATAATTTATAGTAAGATTATTACGTTTTAAACGATTTCGTAATTTATTCGTACGAATTTCGGTTTTTAACGTATCTTCATTTTAGGTATAACTAACGTTTACGTACTCGCTTTACGAACGTCATATAGTTAGTTTTCTTCTTCCTCGCCTTATCCTCCCAGCTATTTGGTCGGCTACCCTGTTCCTCAACCGCCACTTGACTCCATCTCCCACATCATTCACGCGTACACACCAGCAGTCCTCATATATCACACAATAATTCCATAACTGTTCTTCCTGCTCCCGAACCTTCCCTCCTCATAACGTGACCAAACCTAATCTAAGTCTATTCGCTCTCATTTTATCCATAATTGACGCTATTCCTACGCTTCCTCTTGTATTTCTTCGTTTGTCACCCCACTCATCCATCTAAGCGTTCTCATCTCGGCCATCGCACATTCTCCGCTCTATTTTCTTGTCCACCGCCCAACACTCTCAACCATACAACATAGTCGTTCATATACAACTGTATGAACGTCATGTAGTTAGTACCTAATCCAAAGTCATTACGAATCTCCGAATACGCGGGCCATTATATAATTACGTTACGCAGTTATTATATTATTAGGGCACGGGGGCACGAGTAGAAAATAATTTATTTTCTAAGCGCGGAATTCGATTCGCGGATGAAATACGAAGCGGTCACTTTTGTTATTTTATTTTCGTATTTTATTTTTCTCGTACGTTTCGGGCAATTATTTTGCACGTCTAGGTAGATAGTATTCGGTCGAAATATGGATATTTCGTTGGTTGCTTTTATGAGGTGGTCACACGACGACGTACAATGTGAAAAATTATAATCGTTAATTTATCGCGTGGTCGACAATCGGAAATCGAATACGATTGGTAACTTCTGCACGACTGTTTACGCGTATCGAAAATAATCGTGTTACGGACTTTCTTTTCATTTTAAGCGCGTTTTTAATCGTTTTCGACGGTTAGGTTTATCAAAAATTATTACTACCAAACACGAATATCGAAGAAATTAAACGCTAAATACTTTATTACGTTATACGCAAAAACCCGATTAATCTGAATCGGTATGGAACAAAATGAACGAAAACGGTTTTCGATCTCCCTTTCTCTATAGATAACGTATCTATCCGCCTACGGCACGATCCGGATAGAAATACCATCAACGTTTCGTTCCGTTTACCCGTCCGTATCGGTGGAACCCAAGACATTATCGGTTTCGGGCGATTTCCCGCACGTCCAACGTGTATCGGCATTACGCGGAAACGTTGTCGAACATTCCAAGTCTAAACAAAAATATTCGTCCACGCGCGTGTAAAATAGGAATTAAACGATTTCGTTTAACGGTTTTTCCCGTTGAGTAGGTTTCTTGTCCGGAAATACTATTATACAGCAACGGACAAAGGAAAATAAAACCAAAAAGCTTTTAACGTATAACGATTTGTTTATATATATATATGCGTATGTGTACCAACTTAGTGCGGCGTATATACAATTGTACATATTTTCCGAAAGTACGTTGTGGCGTGACTAGCAAAGGGCAATGATATTTCTGAGGGACCGACGACGTACGGGTTTGTATCGACATCGTCACCAGGCCGTTTTGGTACATTTTTACCCGACCGTTTTGGTTCGGGATATAAAAACCTTTTGATAATACGGCGCTAGCGGAATAGAAAGCCGTTTATTTTCTTTATTTCTAACGGAACGACGTCAAACTGTACGTGTGTGCGTAGGCTTGTACTTGGGCTATATTTCAACGCTTCGGCCAATAGTTTCTTTAAGTAATTACGCTTCGGCGTAAACAATACGTTAACGTCCGCGTCTTAATCGTTAATTATAAGAATTTACTCGAAATCGTTTATCGATCGAGTTCTCCGTTGGCTTCAAATTCGATAGAATTAACCTTGAAATATCTATCCGAGGGTTTTTACATTTGAGCGGACGTCCGCAGTACCGGCCCGACACGTCGTCTCATTTGAAATTCAAAACACGAGCCGTTTTACGTTTCAGAAACGAAAGTTGTATACACGATTAACGGTATACCCATTCATATCGTTATTTGACATTTTGGCGTTCTCGGCACATTTTTTTTAGGCATATTCAAATTATAGACAGCGCGAACTTCAGCGTACGCGTACAAAGGGTGACTTTTTTTTATCGCCAATCGGCGATTACTTGCCAAGATTTCGAAAAATGTTGATTTTGACGATTTTTATTCGCTATTCGATTATTTATTTATAGATCATTTATACCCGCGATCTGTATACCTTCGATAAATATTAACTTTTGATTTTCAAACGGTAACTTATATAGTTTTTTTACGCTATATTTGTATATATTTCTAAAATAAATCGTTTAAACGTTTATTTATAGCATAATCAACTTATCTTGTGATGATTTATTGATTTACAGGTACGCGATCAAATATAATCCCTTTCCTTCGATATATTATTATGTTTCTTTTGTATATACGTGTTTACAAGAATATAATTAACGGTTATATTGTTGGTTAACTGGAATAATATAACGAATCAATATGAGTATATATAACGAAATTACACGTTTGATAACAAAATAAAATAAGGCGAGATACGAAATACAAACGTTTTCTGATGGTAAGAAATAAACCCAAGCGTGAAACAAATAATAATATGTGTACAATAACAAACGTATAAAATGTTATCGTTCGAACAGAATAAAATATATACTACCGAGAATAAAGTTTTGAGGTAGAAAATGTATGTTTCGTATATTTTTTAATTTAGAAAATATAGGTACTCTCGAGTATTATTTGAATTCTCTATTCGGGTTAAAATTTTTTCAAATTTTTATCCGATGTAAGACATAGTTTTCTTAATACGTACTTTAAATCAAAACATAGTAATGTTACAAAATATACTCAATTTCGAAACTTTTATTTCGCGTTTTAGGTTATTCATTAATTTTTGTCCGTATTTCACAAGAGTTTTCGCTAATTTTATTATTTTCAAAATGTAAAATAATTAAGTCGTTTCGGGACGAATAATTCCGAATAGCTCCGACGTACGTTTTTTCTATCAGTTAAATTTGTTTTACGGCGAATAATAAATTTCCATTTCTTTTCTTGTAAATTCAATACGAAATATTTATTTTTAGTTATTTTAGACGTCTGTTATTTAGTTAATTTTGTATTTTACGGATTTGAAACGATTTTTGTAAGGTTTTATAACGTGTAAATTGAAACCGTTCGTTTTCGATTTCGTTTTTCAATTATTTTGTTATATTTCATTTTAAAATGAAAAAATGTACCTTATAATTTTTTAATAATGGTTTATTTCCAGTCCTACACTAGTTGACGAAAATTTGATAATACATAGTTATTATGTTCCGGCGGCGCGCGTAATTAATAATTTCTTTGAAAACAGAAAATACTTTTTGCTAACCAATTGAACATCCCACGAAATATCAATTAAGATAGCACGAATGTTTGATCGAAGTATAAGTTGGCTACCTATCAGATTAATTGTACTTATTAGATATCTCGAAGTCATTTTTGTAGTTTTTTATTTAAATTACCGTTTTATTTTACTTAAAGTTGTCGACTGTTTGATTTTTCGGTTTCGGTTTTAGTTTTACTCATTAGTTTCCAGTAATTATGATTCCATTTCAATTTAGTTTGTCATTGTGTATTTATTCAATAGGCATTTTGATTCGATGTTTATTGCCGACGAATTAGACGTTGAATGTCGATTTTGATGTCTATGAATTCCATATTGGACTGGCTATAGATTTTGATTTTTAACGGTGTTTACTTGTATTTAAAATCAACCCAAACATTGCGTGTCAAACTACATTTTGTTAATATTACTTTTTACGCGATTCGTCAAGTGAAATTTGTTAAACGATTCTATTTAGCTGTAAACTTTGATTAAATCGAATATTCGTAATTAACGGTAGCTTTATTTATAGTATCGCGATGCGTTCGAAATACGTTTTAAAAATGGCTATCATCGAAATACCTTTTCTATAGAAACGTTTAAATACATTTTTCATTTTGAGCGATATTTTAAATATTTTTAAAACGTAATATTCGATTTTATATATACAAATAAAACGCACGATATTATCTTTATAAATATCCATTAATTAATAACTCGCGTTGTACACATGTATTTTCTTTTTTAAAACGTTAAGAACGTACTTAAATATTTTACCGAAATCAAAACGCGTAATGAAACAACGGTTGCGTGTTGAGCACGTATAATAATAATATACATTCGTCGCGATTTCACCGGGGAGGGAAATATTTATTCTAATAATTGTTTACCAAACTCTGCGCCGTTGCGTCGTGCGTTTGGGGATACTTTTACGTATAGATTTTGTTTTGAAGAAAACGCGTGGTCGAGGTTTTATTTTCGGGCTGATATTTTAGGGAATAATAACAAAAGAAAGTAAAAAACAACAGTCGGTTTTTAAATAGATCGAATTGGTCCCTATGGTATTGATACCCGCCAGCCAAAGTCACTGCAGGTCTTGAGGTCACTCGTTACGCGTCATACGACGGAAAACAATTCAATAGATGTTATCGAGTCGAGTTTGCGTCGTTATCGCAACGAAACAAAAAAAAAAAACAACAAAATAAAAAAAATAAAAGACGTATAAAATACTACCGAATTATTTATTGCGCGAGTTGTGTACAAATAAACGTTGTCGCGGGGGGTCATCGGACCCGTAAAACATTTCTGGTATTCCCAAAAATATTACAATAACTTCGAGAGCGTACTATATTATAGTGTACGTATAATAGAAATACGCGAGACGTGCATAATAACGAACGAATTGAGCACGTTTTCGTTAATTTTTATATTGTAACTACACGACTACGTAGATTATACGGTGGCCAAAATCACGATATTCGTAAAAAATGAATTTAAACATATTTTTTAACGTACACCATACGCCGCCGCTGGTTCGACGGACAGATGGGTTTACTAGATAAAGTCCACGCCGATGACATCGTAAGAAGTCCAAAGCGTATAATTTTTTATTTTTTTTAAATTTGAATTTCGTTTTCATATTATATATATATTTAAAAAAATTTTTTCGTTATATATTTTACATTCGTATTAATTTTTCTTCGTCATTTGAAAATGGCCAGAAATGACTTAAAATCTTTATTATAAAAATCTGTTTAATAAAGTGTTGTCATAAATATCTTTTTTTCGACGTATACTCAATTTTTCGATTAATCAAAGTTGTTTTTAAAAAGAAGTAAAAATTATAACTTTTATTCTAATATACGTTATATATTCTGAACATATAACCAAGAAACTGTGTAGTGATTCTTGTTTGAAACTACTAAATAAAAAACCAAAAGTCTCGCAATTATGATTTCCATTGTTATTGGGACTCGAACTTAACGCGTAAAAATCGAATACACGTATTAAAAAAAGGCACGAAGAAACAGCAATATTTATTTTGTAAAATAGTCAACGTTTCCAGTTTTTCATAACGATTTTTATTTAGACTTGTGCAAAAATGAAGGTAATACCAAAGTTTTTTTATTCTTGGTGACCATAGGTTAAGTTTGTTTACATTAACCTCGAGAAGTAAAAATTAAGTTTTATTATTATTATGAAACTTGGTTCTTTGAAAACAATAATTCGTGAACAAAATTGCTCAACGAAATATCAGATCGTCCAAAATGTTTATATTTTTGAATGAAAAATTTGACGAATAATGCGAGTTTAAACGTTTAACGTGAGAAGTAATATTTTTCGTCGATAGTTCCGATAACTTTTGACAAACGATTTTAAAATTTAATAATTTCTTTCGCTATATATAAACCCATATAAATGTTTATACGTTTGATATATATACCAGCAGTGGTATATACCTTTGTTTATTTGGTACAGTAATTGGGGTGTCAGTGGCACGAAAAACTGTTTTGAGGAGTGTTCCATTATTTCCTCCACCATTTCCTTTACGTGTTTTTTACAAAACCGGTGTACATACAAATGTAGCGATGTCAGATAATAGCGTTGTAAAATATCTAACCTAACGTAGTTACTTTTCCAAATAACGTTATGGTAACATTGTCGAATGGTTCTTTTAGGAACGCAACTAAGTAATTATTTATGAGTCATTTTGTTAAAAAACGCGTTACATTTTGTTTTCACCAAAGATAGCGGTTAATGAGGATAAACTTGTACCTAATTGAAAATCCCGCGTATTTTTTATTATATTATTATTATTATTATTTATAACGGTACAACCAGAAATGAAATAACGTTTGTTAATCAGTAATCAAAAAGTTGTCTTCATATTAAACTGTTTATATTCGGAAAAAAATCTTTCACGCTCCGTTCGACGAAGTACTGTTTGAGAACCCACGGTTGACCGAGGCGAATGGCTATACCTCCAGCCACTTTTCGTGGAAATGTCATAATTGATCTATCTTTAGATGGTTAATACATAATTATTAAGCGTATATTATATAACGAGATATTTTCTTTCCGTTTTTCTGTGTCACGTCATTTAAATAAAGCGTCACAATAGCATTGTTTATTCGGACGCATTTAAAAATGCACGATTTTAGATAAAGTACGGTTTGAAAAACACTGTAGTATTGCCCACATGTGTCCGGAGATTTTTTTAACTTATTTATATCAAATCAGTTTTATCGATTTAGATACTCTTTTGTAAAAGAGCTATAGTTTTCCAATGCCAAGAACTCGGAATCGAACAATTCTCACGAGATTTTGTTAATCATTACTTACGCATAAGATTTATCAAGTTATTTTGATCTATAAACGCTTAAAATGATATATTTTGATATGAACATAGAAATGTACTTAAATTTGTATTATAAAGTACAAAATTAAAGAAAATAATAAAAATAAATAAAATTAACGAATTTACATTATGATATTAATTTAAATCAATTAATCGTTAGTCTTAAACTATACAAGTTAAATTCTAATATACAGGTTTTATAAAATATTAATATATATATATATATATTTATATTATGTAATAATAATGTTATAAAAATCAGCGTATGGTAAGCACAATATTGTATTTTGTAACTTACCAGTAATATTACTCATAAAATACTATAAGTGAAATGTTTCTGGAATCAAGATATAACGTTTCATATTATTAAGATGTTAATTGTAAAATTGTTTGAAATTTAACTTTTTTTGTTACCCTTTTATATTTTGAATTATAAAATCTGTCTGAAAAAAAAGTTATTATTTAATAATAGCTAAACCATTTAAAATGTATTTCAATATGTTTCAACATAACCGTTTATAGCCCATGACTTATTGTAATTTATTTAGTTCGAATAATTTTAAATTATTATACGCACAGTTTTATATACGCGAATTAAAATTTTTAATTTAATATTTTGGTAACTATATTTGTTTTACTAGATAATTACAAAATTTTGTCTTTAGATAAAAATCATCGTTATAACGAATATAGTTGGGATTTGAGAATATTTGAGTGCGTTTTTTTTATTTTTATTTTTCGGTAATATATATTTGGAATAATTTAGGTGAATATCGAATTAATTTTGGGAAATAACAAACAGATAAAATTTATATTTTATAATTTTTTCCAATTAACGAAAAATAATATATATGACAAATAATAAATAAAAAGTTTAAAGAATATTAAGAGCAAATTAGTGCATTTTGCATAGATTTAACTTTTTTTAGTTTGTACGTCGTTTACGTCGTTTTTATGGTTTGATTTTGCTAACAAGATACAATATTTAAATTATTCAATTTTCTAAATCCTAAACATATTTAAAAATATTATTACATTCACTAACTTTTCAACTATCTTATTATTTACATATAGAATTGGAAATAAATAAATAAAAATGACACACGTTTTAGAGCAATATATAAATGTATTATTTAACATTTTCTTGTGTCAAGTCATTAATTGAAATTTAAAGAGCTGATTATAAAACAAAATATTTTATTTTTAATTTAATATTTTATTTCAGAAATTTCATTTCGATACAAAGCTTGTATAATTAAGACTTGTATTTTATTATGAAATGAATTTTTTCTTATATCTAAATCCTATGCTGAAATCGTCGATTACTAAATTATTTAAGTTTTAAAACTTGTGTTTACTGATTCCTATAGTACATATTGTTATTGACGTAGTTGGAAAGTAGACAAAATCACTATTGTGTTTTATTAAATATTAGATTTGGATTTTTTAATTTGTTATAGGACAATTTTTATTGGTCGCATTGAACTTCAGTGGAAACAATTAAATATCGTATTCTCTAATAAACGCCTGAACGGGAGCGAACGCCGAAAAAAATATAGAGGGGGAGCTTAGAAAAAATGTGAAATGTAAAATGTTTGTAAACGAATATTATACTACAAAAATTATTTACAAATTAACTAACTTATTTAATTTTTTAATTTCATGGAAAATTTCAAAAGAATAATTAAGTCTTAGGCCAGGTCACCTATTTTTAAATTTGTTCTGATATTTCAGGAGAGAGGTTTGAACCCTAAAATCCATCCCTGCGTTCACTCTTACGTCAAATAATTCCAAATTTTGGAATTAAATTGTATCTTCTTGGCATTATTTTAATGATTAATCGAAAATCAGAGTTCAATGGGACCAGAAAAGTGTCTTTCAAACGACAAAAGAAAAATTATGGAAATTTGACTGTTACACGGGAGTTTTTCCCAAGAAGTCGGTTCTTCTTATTGAAATAGCGCGATTTGTGATAAAAGTGCCTGTATTTTACTTTATAATAAATGGCGGGCTCAGATTTCTTCGCGTAATCACAGATTTATTTTGAAAAAGTATCTAATGAAATTCTTTACCTGGCGCCACAATTATCTCGTATTTATCAGTGCATATTTGTAAAACCATTAAATCATTCGACGCATCTAAGTATCTAATGACACTTGGAGTATCAGTTCACAATATTGTTTAGTAGTCGATATATCTAAAGTTGATTTAATGAGAATGCCTACGAAAATTGTCGTTTGTGTTAAACAGAAAATTATGAGAAAGATACGAGAATGTATTTATGCGCGACAGGCGCTAGCGTTCAAAGTATAATTAATTAAGAACGGCATACATTCATACCCTGCATTCGTTGTCTCCAAAGTTATTACGATGTTTTAACGTTTTATTTAATATATTGTCGAACGATATTTCATAAGAAGGCTATGAGATGCGTTTGTTTAAAATTTCACATTCAATCGAAACGCAAAGTTTAACTTTTACGTAGTGTTCTATATTACGCTGTTCATTCTATTTTATTACAAGTACAGGGGCGAGAGATGTAAATAATTTTTACGTACTGTCCGTCCTCCCCGCGGTTGAAGTCTGCACATGCCTATGTTAACAAGTGTCGCGAAAACTTGTTGGAGTTAAGTTTATAAATGTGGTCACGCCCGTTATAGGAAACGATTTTGCAATTTTCTTCATTCAAAAATAGTTCGAAACGGTAAAAACGTGATTAAAAAGGTTTATATATAGACACTCAAATGGGTTTCATCGAATAATCTGAAAATAATTCGCGCTTGACATCGAAACATACGTGTATATAAATATACGTAATAATGATTATTTTTAATACCGTAAGAAACGACGAAATATATAAATATGTACAATAAATTGTGAAATGTAATTGATTTTTGTTTTTGAGTGCTCTCCAAAGCATAATTAAGCAAAACGACGTTTTACAGGGAAACAACGAATGCTGGTATGGTTTCCACATAAGCGTTAGGCACAAACCATTGTTTTTTACCAATTAAGTACCGAAGATTCCACGTTGAGATTGGATACGTTTCAACACATTTTCGATTTTGTCGTTATTAATGGCCATATTTCTGTCCAAACCTTTTATTCTTATTTGGTTTTTGGTCAGTCTTCAGAGTGGTCAGTCAACAAAACGTTTGTCTTTACACTTCATTGTTATGGCAAATTCAGTATTACGCTATGATGATTAGTATTCATGTTTTACAATCAATGGTTACCATAAACGATTGTTTTATTTGTTACGAGGAAAACGCACGAGAAAAAATATTGTTTATTACTGAAACGTGATTTTCATTTAACATTTTTTTTTTTTTTTAAATTAATTTTTAGCTTTCAATTACAATTATTACAGTTTAACAATTACCGAAACAAAAATAAAAGTGAATACAATAAATAAAGATCAAGTAAGATTAAATGGAGTACCCAGCAACATTAATCAAATTTAAATCGATAAGATTATACTATTAGAATGTGAATTGACATTTTTTGTTAAAGTTATATAATATCAGCGCACGTAAATAGATTTGTACATTTATGACACTGTGTTAAGTGTTCAAAAATCGCGTTTATTAAAGTCGAATTTTTTTTACCGTATGTGTTTTTAAACTAATATAATAATAATATTGGACATTGTAAATTGTTGAAGCCATTGTCTTTAAAAATTCTAGAATATTAAATTTCATTTCGAGTTAAAACTTGTTAAACGTACTCTGTCACGTTCCGTAGTTTTTTTACTCCTTGTAATTGTTTAATTAAAATTTGATTTTGTATATAAATATATACCGATTAAAGTATTGATTATTTATGCACAAATTTTTTTTGTTCTTCAGATTTATTGTCATTGTCTGACGGAAATTTGACAAGTGCAATAATATCTGTTCTATTCAATGATTTAAAATTTTAATTTTTTCCAAATAATCGTTTAAATTTTGACCTACATTCGTGTATATTCGCTATGACGTATTAGAACATTTTTATAAGGTAATTATTTGTACATAAAACAAAAATAATGTCGAAATGAAAATTAACTTTTTGAAAAATGTTCGAACCTTTTTTATTTCCTCGTATTTTTGATAACGTTCTGGTTTTCGCAAATAATTTTTGTTTTAAAATAAAGGGGTGTACTATAGATTGTGAGTTCGTATAATTTGTTCGCCACGTCCACATGAATTCTCTGAGGCATCGAATGATTTATTTGAGAACAAATAATTCTAGTAAGCAAATGATAATATAACTTTTTTTTATCTAGGTTTTCATTAATTTATGATTACTTTTAAACGTTAATTACATTTGAAGAATTACAAATTTTTGGTTTTTCATTTTTTTCAAGTATTCTCAAATTTATTAGTTAATGAGATTTTTGAACTCAACAATAGTACGTCCAAAGAACTTTATATTTTATAATAAACGACAAATATCAATAAAATAATATTCGTTATATACATAACTATTAACTACATAATAGGTTGTATAACGTTGCGCGGTATCCTTTCTGCTGTTATAGGCGGTACATCTACTCAGTAAGGCGTTGCACAGAATGCACTAAAAAAACCTATTATAAAATTCATTTAAAATACCAAATAATGCAATAAAAAATATATTTAAAATCTCGAAATATAATAAATAATGCGTTAAAAACCTCTAAAATATACATGTGTGTGTGTGTGTGTGTGTGTGTAACGTATTACAAGTCCTGAAGATTACAATATCTTTAAAGCTTACAATAAATGGACTAAATAACATATATGTTAAAATCAATGTTACACGTAGATTTCACATAAAATATATTTTATGAAGAACATGTCTATAGACGAAAGTTAATGGTGAAATATATTTAAAACACAAAAATTGGTAAATCTTTGATACACATGTAAAAAATGGTCTGAAAAGCTATAAAAATTGCGAAAAACAGCGGAATATTTTCTAAACAATTATCATCGTTGTGTATCGATGTAGTATTTTAACAATAAAACAATATTATATATATTGTTATTTCTATTATTATAATAATATATCAGAGCTCAATGGCCGGCCTTGATGAATATTTCAATGACCTCATCAAGGTTCACGTGCGTTGTTTATTTGTTCTATGCGGTGTGGACACGGTCAAAAGATCGTCCTTGAAACATAGCGTGGGTATTATGGAGGTACTTATTTCTTAAAACACTCGATTTTGATTAAATACATATATATATATATATATATATATATATATATATATATATTTAAATACACAATATATACGTGCAGAAGTGTGAGATTAATTTTTGGAATAAGGAACGCTTGTCGTCCTTTTTATTCGCGCGAGCATCGAGTTGTGTTGTTGTCACACTCGAATAATTATAATACAATATCTTTATAATATAATAGCGAACGCGCTTTTTTTTCTTTTCTCCTTCTAGTCTTTGTACAGTTACAATATAAACACGTCGCAAAATAGGATATTTCTCCTCGTTGCCGCGTTAGACTCGGTCAACCGTTTAATCCGCTCACCTCGTCGTTTTCCCCTTCACGTTTTATTATTATTATTTTCCAGCTCGTTCACAACCGTAGATCGATTGTTTGTGGAAATCTTAACCACTTCTCTCTGTTCCATCTACGATATATACGATATATACGTATACAGTATACCTCTATGCGCATTTTGTTGCGTACACCGTATTCATCAATTCGATTGTAAAATATTGTAATGAATAATCACCATACATAACAAATACGCGTGCAATATCCTTCCCGGTCATATCCAAACGAAAAATAAAAAGGAATAAATCCTTTATTTTATCGTAATAGAAAACGTCCAGATCAGTCAGGGTCACACCTAAGTTTTATTTTGGAGAGGAATATAGGAGGACGAGAAGTGCCATCGTTTATATTCGTTATAAATAATACCTTTAACTTTCAATATTACTGGTGTATAGTGTACTATTTATTTATTTACGGAATAAAATATTCCGATTCTAATATTAACAATAATTATTTACGTTATTCTTCCGTTTCCAAATAAATAAATCGTCGCAAGACGATTTATAAACATAATTTATTTATAAAATTTATTATTTGTTTGTGAAAAATCGACATTATCTTTTCCATTTATGATCGAAACACTACACAATGCTTTAAATTGTTATAGAAGTTATTTTATAAGTTTGTAATAAACTGTTTTTTTTTCGTTTCACCTATATTGAGTCATGGTTTTTCTAGTACCGGAGTACGCAAAGATTGAACCGTGTTTGTAAATATATGTACAGTTTAGAAAATTTCAATTTGTAGTTTTTATAATTTTTTTCTAGCCACATTTATGTATTCAAATTGAAATCTTGTTGCTCAAATAATAATATATTATCTCTACACGAACACCTATCGTGACGTTCATATTTTTATTTTGTTGTTGTTCGTTAAATCGAGTTTTACCAAGTGGAATAAAAAATAAAATAAAAACCAACGAAAACCTATTTGATTTATAGCGAACCTTTGTTTTTTTCGTCCCGTTGACCGTTATGTTATTTATATATACTTATGTTTATAATATAATGTTTTCGGTTCGACGTAAATCGATGATGCGTTTATCTAGATTTTGTTAACTGTACAAAATTCATTTCTGAGTCTGTTTCTGCCACTATTTTGCTGTTTGTTAAACACACTACAGGTTTAAACTAAACTGGGATTTAGTGGACTTACGACAAATAAAAAATAAATAAAAAGCCGAATGAGATAAACGAAAATCACGTTATCTATACGGATATATGACATTGTATTGATATTATAAATAAGTCGCTATTATTTCTCGTCTAGTACTATTGGTAGGAGATAAAAATACTAATAGAAACTTTAAAACTCGTGTTTCCGACATGATACATTTATTATTATTAAAAACAAAAAAGGTAAAATATCGTAAAAATGTATTGGATTATACATTTTTGCAAGTATCACGCAGAAATTATATTTCAAAAATAATACAATATATCAAATACACGTTGGTATATTGTCAGACGTGTAATGGAAAATCTAGAAGTTTTCATTCAAATTCAATATTGACAACAATTAAAATGGCGTATTTATAAACTCGTCTCGAAATCAATGATAAGTTTAATCAAATAAAATTACAATATGAATAGACTAATTTTTATACGATTATGAGCTTGAATTTTTACCATATTTCATCTCAGATTATTATGAAAATTTCAGAATTTTTCTTTATGTTACTATAATATCAAATTCAAAATCATGAAAAATTTTCATAGAATATTTGGGTATTGACGCTGGTCGAATCGAGGACTGGCTTTTTTACAAATAATATAGTAAACAAACAGATTTTTGTCGAGACATTTTTCAGCGTTCAATCGAATTTTTTTAGCTAGGAAATAACGCATACATATCCAAAGTCGACAATAATTTTGTAATAAAAACAAAATTCGAATAATTTTTCTCGAATAACGTCGAACGCCTGATCGACCTTATATTTTTTTATGAGAATCAAATAGATGTTTTAATTAAGCACTTACATCGAGAATATTTATTCATGGAGACATAGGCGACTTTATCATAGGACATAAACAGCGAGCCCTTAACATCCCCCTAAAGTAAAATCCTAGCTACACTACTGTTTTTACATAACAAGAGCAATTTTATGGTTCAAAATTAACAAAAAAAAATTATTTACATTTTTCCAAAAAAAAAAAAATCGCATATAAACGACGTTTATAAAAATATAATGTTGTTATTCGACAAATATTCATAATTTTTTCACTATTCATCTTCTTTGTAGTTATTGTTCGGCCTTCAACTTTAAAGACTGTATAGACTGATAAACACAAACACACACACACACACACATCTTTATTTATTTATATTATCTTCCATCTCTCTCAGCAGTTCATTGCCAAAACTAGCCAATCGCTTTCCGGTTCCACTCATATTTTGGTCTTCTCACGCCTTAACCGTGGCCGACTTAAAGGTCTACGCACTATTACTCATAAGCGGAAATCCATCGAATCTTAATAGATGGAGGGAGAAGAGGGATTAATGTTTAGCACGATGAGTCGTAGTAGAGGGCCTTGCCCCTAACCCCTACCCTCTCCATTATTTCCATTAAGTCAAAAAACTGGTTGGTACAATTTTATCAAAATACACTACCAACTTGAATCGAATCCATAATGTAGCGTTAACAAATATAAAATATAATTGATTTGGTGTTAACGAGACTAAGCGAGTCAATGATTTTCTTTAACTTACTAAAATAACGTTTACTGCATTTATTTAACAAGATAATCTATAAAATTTAACGAGAATCGGACGTATTTTACAGTGAAACGATTAAACACATCAATATCAAATTGAATAACAAATATGTAACTAATGACATAAAATATTTTTTATTAAGAAATAGGTTTGACGTTTATTAACCTTTTAAATTATAAAATATTCTCTACATATTTATATTTGTAAATATACTAGATAACTTACGAGATGTGTTTAACGGTATAATACGGGATCTAATTTTAAAATATTTTATTTATTTTATTACAATATTGACACGAACACTCGTAACGTTTAATGAAAAAAAGGAAATCGGCGTATTGACGCGCGATTAATAATAACAGAAACGTATAAAATATTGATGTTGTCTACAGTACTCACTGGACACGAAAATCGCGTTAAATGTAGCGTTCGCTTGAACGCGCCAAGACCATGAAATTAAAAAATAAACTAATCGGTCAAAAAAAAAAACCGTTAAGTTGACGTTAATACGATGAAGAACGAGTGAATCTAAAAGTAAGTTAATATTAGATCAAGAATAATTCGTTAAATTAATTATTATCAAATTTATTCGTTTGTTAACGCCTTCTCTAACTTACCTAACCTAGCCTTGGATTTTAATGCGACATTCTGTAAACTATTTACTGTTAGTATCGAGAATGAACCGCTTCACGTAACGTTATTTTATTATTATTTTGGTTATAAACAACTTTTCGAAATCTGTTTTTAAATCGTTTAAGTAATATCGAATGACGATGCGATTTAAAATTATATTAAGGTTTTATTTTTAAGTTATATACATGACGTTATAATTTTTAAATTATAAAATTATAACATCCGTTTAATCGGCTTCAAATATTTAAACAAACGCATTTTATAAAAATTTATTCTTATACGTATAAAGGTTGACACTACTACATTCGTGTATTATTATCGTGTTAATAATAACATAATATTATTTATATTTAATCGCTACAGTAAAACACATATGTAATAAAATGAATAAAATATGTTATTTTATAAAAAGTTCAATAATTTTTTAATGGTAGACCGTAAATTGGAAAAATTGGAAATCAATTAGATAGTACTCCACATACGTCACAATAATATTTCATAAGATTTGAATTATGTATGTAAAATATATTTACGTTGTAAACATATTTCTTTTCAATTTTTTTACTAATGTAATATTATTAACACTATTTATATTTGTCGTATACACGTGGTCATATATATTAAAAAAAAATTATTTGTCTTTAAAAGTAATGTACCAGTATGATGCGCAGTCGGATTTTTTTTCAAAATTTTCAGATAATTTTCACGTACACCAATATACACTGTGTACTGTTTGTACGATATCCTGGCAATTTCGTTCTTCGTGTTTGTCATTCGCTCGTAAATTTATTTAGTCAAGCACGCGTGCTTTAGCTAATAATTCAAACGTGGACAAAAACTAGTTATTATCTAGTTAAAAAATTGTTAAAATTAAATAAGAAGCTAATTCATTTAATTAGTTTAAATTTGCACTAAATGAATTTAACATTTTACGATTTATGATGATCCGTTTGTGTTGACATATCGTTGTAATAAGGACGTGGACTTATTAATATTTACATACATTTGTTATTGTCAATTCTCGACTGTTTCTAAAAAAATATATATAAAAAAGATAATAAAGGAAAAGATACTTGCACATATTTTTGGTTATGTAAATACATTTTGAACTCAAGTCCTAATTTTTGTAATAAAAATAACGTTTACATTTTTTTCAACTAAAAAAAATATGTCAAAATTTTTCATTTGAATTTTAAATTTAACTAATTGAAATATCGTTTGTTAACTATTTAATTGTAACCACAAGCTACAAAGATTTATGTTGATTCCATTTATATTATTTTATATAGTTAAATACATTTCGCCGAATTAATTTAAACGTAGAAATTAAAATTATAATTATAATAATTTGTACGGTTCAATACGATGGTACTATTTTCACATTGAGACTTTTGGCAAACCTGAACATATATTCAATATTGATTTTATTGAAACACGAAAATCGGATTTAGATTATTGAATTATATATACATATTAATTTTCTTGATTTTTGACAAAATAAATGTACGAATAATACTTCTAAAATCCGAAATAAAGTTAGCTCAAAGGCTGCAAAAGTGTAGTATTTTATATATAATAACAAAAACAAGAAGCATCGCATTATTTTACATATAATATCTTATAGAGAAAAATATCAAGGATGTGTTTAGAGTCTAGTGAGCTCTAGAGTGGTTTGAAAACAAGTCCATTTTAAAAAAATATTTTATTATCATTCGCTTCTCTTCACAGCTTTCAATCGATTTTGTCTTGTCTCAATAATTTATTAATTATATAAATTATAAGGGATTTTTTCATAAAATAATACGTATCTGCTATGTGTTCAATTAAATTTTTTTAACTTTAAATCTATGAAAATATTATTTTTTGAACTTTTTATTCGATTTTTCACCGTGACCTCCAATTGAAAATGTCTATACGGCAATTATTATGTTATTATGGAATAGTTAAAATGGTTTGAAACAAAAACGATTTAACGTTCTTTTTGTTAGCAAATCGTATAGTATTTTGCTTGTTACGATTATCTCAAAAGTGTTCTTAAGCATAAGAAAAATACCAAAAATTGAAAAACTAATCAATTTGTCGACACGTTGAAATCACGAAATCAAATTTCGGTTTTTTGTTGTATTCTCAAATATAAAGAGAAATATTCGCAATCGTTACGAATGATGTATTTTATCAAGAGATTACTCGAAATAATACATATTTGACATTTTTTTGTGTTAATTCAATTAATTTAGTTATAAATGTATAGTATTTTTGAAAAACAAAGACAGAAATGATTGGAGATTATTATTTAAAATTCAAGGTAATCTGTTAAAGTTGTATTGTTTGATTTAACGTCTTCGTGCCGTGTAAGAGAAAAAATTTTTAAAATACGCTCCGAATTAATTCGGCTAACAAAATTGTATTAATTATCCATTACTCATAAACCAGTCGAATAATTCATTTGCTAGTCACGATACGCCATATATATATACACGAGTACATTATACAGCTACTTATCAAATATTTATGTTATGTTTTAGCAATAACGGGACCACTGTAAAATATATTTATATTATTCGGTTGTTTTTTTGGCCATCTATAAATATCGCGTATATAATAATATTAAGATAATAATCGCTGCAAATAGTCGCGAACAAGCAGATTCATAAAGAAATATTTATACGTCGAATAGTATTACTGAACTATACGGTTAAGATGAATGGAATGTAAAAAATGCAACGAGTAATTTGTAATAATCAACTCGAATAATTAGTTAATTGACTTAACAATTTATGCATCGGGGCCCTGTATTTTAATTTATTTAATTTTAGCTAAATCGAAGGTTAAACTTTATTAAACATTTTTTAAATTGTTTTTTTGGCGGGATTAGGGTTTTTTCTAACGCATGCATATTACGGTATATGCTAAAAATAAGAGTATTCTTGAATGTTGATATAGTAATTTACTATTGAAAAATAATAAGTTTCGGATTTTAGTTTGTGCGTTTTTTCTTTAAACGATTATTTACGTAATATTAGTAATTTAATTAGTTTAAATCTGAAAAAAAATAATACGGAGAAAAAATGCTAAGCATGGATTACAAATATTTTATATTCAGATTGATGTTTTCCGAGATGAAATTAATCGATTGATTTTTAAGTTAGCGAAATTTTTCGTTTTAAAATTACAATTTTTAACTCGACTAAATAACGAAAAAAATATATCAATTAAATAGTTAATTCTTTCGTTTCAAAATCTCGAGATGAGACTTATTGCAGCAAAATGTGTATTTCGTTTGCTAACTAATGTTCAATAACTTAGTTGCGAAACTGTATGTTTAAAGTTGAAAAACGAATTGAATAATTTATCACTCTCCTTTTGTCATCACTATTTAAGTGACTTAGTATCGTGTGATACTTTTCATAAATAAAAAAAATCTCGAAAGGAAAACGATTTACTAATGTGAACGAAGTAAAGAATGACACTATAAGAGCTATAGTTTAAAAAATGTATCGACTCGTGAAAAAACGTCTGGTTCGATACATATCACGATACGAAAAGTACTTTAAAAGAGGTTTATGCTATTTTAAAGTTTTATTTACCCTATTTTCAACGTGAAAATTCCATTTATTTTTAGATCCATTTTCGTATCATTTAGTTTCACCTCATTTTGACTGATCATCCCTAAATGCAAAATTTTACAATTAATACGTATTGTTCACAATTCGATATTATTCGGACGTTTTTAAGATTTCAGGACTAATTTACAATTAGTTTTTGCGGATGGAAATTACGTACTAAAAATGAGTATAGGGAAAAATTAAATAGTACTTATATAAAAATGAAAATTGTCACGAAAATATTTCGATTTGTTAACATTTGTTTAGACATTTCAATTCGAGACGGTCAAAAACAAGTGGATGGTTTTTTCAATAATTATGTAAACGTTATCAATTAGTTTTTAACAGACACCTGGTTATATAAAGTAAACAATGTTTTTGTAATAATTAATATATGTATATATATATATAAAAGTATCATAAATTAAAATGATAAAACGAAATGGTTTTTTCTAAAAATATGAATAAAATACCTAGTTACAATTGCTAATTCACTGCTATTAAGTACAATAACACTATGTCATAATATGCAATTTTTATATCAATGGTGGAAAAAAGAATTTTGTGTTTTCTTTTTCTTTTTTAAACAATTTCGGCCGTCCTACAGCAAGTTATTCGATCGTACCTCGTCATTATACATAGTATATAAGTACAAACACACACACACATATAAATATATGTATATAATATTTATTTTATTTTTATCTTTAATAATATATATATATATATATATATATATATATATATGTAAATGTCAACAGTATAATTATTGCCTATTGATAGGTAGGGTATTTATGTATTTATGGTGATCGTCGTCAGAACATACATTGTCGTAGGACAATATTTATATAATTCTTTTTCGTGCAATATCTCCTTAATCTTAATTAACATATTAATATTTCGTTATGTTTATAAATATATCTAAATTGTTAGCCTACACATACTTAATCGACATTCTAGAATTATAAACATCTTTTTTAATGAAAACTATAAACATATACGTTAATTTTTTTCTTCCTCTCGATTTATATTATTTCGCGTTGATTTTTTCTAATATTATGTAATAAGTTGTATCATATAGTTAACAATAATAAATACGCTATCGAGCATGATCGAAACTTTGATCGAGTAATTTTCTTTCTCGAATTGAACATTATTTTCAAACGAAAATAAATCGAGTTAGTTTTATAAACGATTAAATTCAAACATTTCTAACTTGCGAGTTACGTTAGGATATATAGAACTTGTGAACCGATTGTGAGGTGTTATAATATATTATATAGATATATATATCAACCAAACCAACCTGTATCCATTATTCGTAAAAGATATTTCAAATTAACTGAATGTTGTCAAGGTTTTTGAATGACTGTCAAGCACTCGTCGTTCTTAAACACATAATTATAGGGATTTAAAAGTGTTAGAAAAACTTTTATTTGCCTTTACAAAATTTGTATTTTACGAATGGAACTTCTAATATGCGATAATAGTAGTTGGATCAATCCAGTTTTGTTATTTCTTTTTATAAGACGCATTTTATTCAGTTTTTTGTATTTCTTTGAAGAATGAATAGCGTTTCATTTTAAACGCATCAAACGATATTCATGAAACTCCATATGTTCGTATAATATATTTTTAAATTATACAGATTAATCCGATGATTTTACGTTAACAAAACCTTTTTTCCATCCGTCCGTATAACATTGTAGTATGGAAAATATTAATTTTATTGATACGCTTGTTCCAGAAATTAATATTCAGTAAAAGTTTAGACTGATGTAATTCATTTATATTCTAACAAATTAAATACTTTGCACCGCCATTTTTCGAAATTACTACGATTTTTCCACTCTTGTATTTTCACGCATTTATTATATTTTCTATACAATTAAATATATAATTCGGCGTCATTCGGATTCTATTAGTAAAATGATGTAGTAATGATGGAAAAAATACTTAGAAAACTTTGAAATGAAGATTATTTAAATTATAACCAAATGAAAGACACCAAATAAACGATATTTACTTTAAAATACAATATTATTTCCAAATTTGACTCCTCTACGCTATACTCTAACGTGAATTTAAACTTTATTCCTAGGTGAGGTCGAATAATAAAAACTTTACAGAAATCTGTACAGTTTTGACATTTTTAATACATTCCGACGAAGTTCAAAATGATCTTGGAATTTGTTTTCATTCCATACTAATCGAATAAGTTACCGATTATATATATATATGTTTTAAGTAGATACAGTTATTATGATGAATGTAATATCGTTTCGTGCTAACATAGAATTCCATTAAAACGCGTCTTCTAATCGTTAAACGTTATCGTCGGGCTAGTCGAGTTGACACAAAATCGGTTTGGTATTGCAGGTATAACTGTAAATACATGTCGGGATTACGCAATTAACAATGGCGGTTTACGAAATTTGGTATAGCGCTCGAGTTCGCGAGAATATTACGTATTTGATTATTAATTATTGATATTTGGGATACAAAAATCTTGGAATTGGGTCATGATCGAAATGATAATTAAATTCAATCAAGACTTTCACAAGAAGGTTCAGTTATTTTTAACGTTAGTATAGATATAACTAGGTCTTAAAGTTAACAGGAATAAAGTAAAAAATCATTCGAGTACAAAATAATAAACAATTTTAATTTTACGAATTTCACGAAAAATATTAATTGTAAATAATCACGTAAAAATAACAATCATCGAAAGTATTACATATATAATTGATGAAAATGTCAAGTCTTTTGCACTACGATTTAAGAGAAAATTTAAAACTCGATTGCGAAAATTAAAAGTATCGACAACGACTTTGCACTTAATTTATAATTTTTCGGCAAGTATTCCTTCTACGATAGATGAATTATAATGAAATTAATAATACGATGTCGTTATTAATAAAAAATTATATTATAAACGTATAATAATATATTTTCAGATACAACAACTAAATGAAAATGTCCGGCGCGTATTGTAATAATATATTTATTATTCGCCGTTTATTTAGTCCGAAATGTCCAATAATATTAAAAAACACGACAAATAAAAAAGTACAATAACTAGTAGACCATTCCTAAAAGTTTCAACACACGAATAAGTTCAAATTTAGAAACATTTCATTCTCAACGTTCTATACGTATAAATTTTAAAAAATAAACGTTATTTTTTTCTGGAAACGATCGAAGGATGATTAAGTTTTTCAAAACGATTTAATAAACTGACATTCGTATTTCTGATTTGTATCGAATTTATTTATTCGGTCGTCATGCGTACGCTTTTGTCAATTGTCTAACTTGATTTTTGTTTATCTATGTTTCTTCACTTTTTTGCGTAAAACATGACAGATTAAAGTACAAAATGTTCGTACTATTCAATAATCTACGAACGAAATTAACGTTGGTTAATTGATTTAAACGTCAACCATGGTCCTAAACATTAACCGATATTGCAAATTGTGATTTGTTTTTTTCCCAATATATCGAATAATGTCTACCAACGATATGTCAATCCGAATTATTCCGCGTAGTTATTCGATCGTCACGATAACTCCTCTCCATGTAGCAAATTTCGTGTACGGATCGCACGCGTTTGAACCGAAACAAAATAAAAACACGTAAACGTATATTGGCTCGATATTGTATCGTAATGTGTCCCCTCCCCCTAAAGTTTCTCCGTCTAGCCACCGACCACCACCCGAAACGGTTCGTCAACCCGCCCGTCGTTCCCCCGACGATCGCGACGTCTCGCTATTTCTCGCTTCGTCGCAGCCGCCGCCGCCGCCGCCGACGACGATTCCGACGATGAGAAAACCTTCGCGCGCACAACCGTTGTTGTAACGGTACACTCGCGGGCGAGTTACCGTTGGTTCCCCCCTTTCACCTGTCACCTATTGAGATGGTACGCGCGCGCGGTGTTGGCGACGGCGGTAACCGGTAAAAACAACGGTTTCTGTTACGCGCCCGCCGTTCCGGGCGTCTAACTCGACGAAGATGACGACTACGACGGCGACGACTACGACGGCGACGACGACGACGACGACGGGTCAAAAGGCGTTTTATTTTTTATAATAAATAACAACAACGACGACGACGACAAAAATAACGATATTAATAAATAAATAAATAAATAAATAAATAAATAAATATATATATATATATATGTATATAGTGGTGATGAGATAGAGCGGGCTGGAGGGCTCCATCTGAATATAGATAGACGCTAAATAGGATCTATTTTATTTAAAAAAATATAACCCAAATCCTAAACGTTCATAGTTCACGACTATATATATAGAAATATTTTGTGTTTACAAATAGTTTTTTGACCTTATTAAAACTCTGTCCGTTCATATATTTCTGGAACCGCCGTAAAGTTAAAAGATAAAATTTCCTATATTTTTTTTAAAAATTAATCAAAAATGAGATACGACTTCTTAACGTTATCGTTTAATTTATGGCTATTTTATTTCATAAAATTAAAAATACCGACGTGTCGATGTAAAATAACTTCTTCGTTTTACATTAACAAATATATGAGGTCAATAACCCTTGTCCTATATTTTACGTAAAATATAATTTATATATTATAATATTTTAAGATATGTAAGCAAATAATAATACGCTTAACGTGTATTAATTAAATATTTAGATACAAGAAAAAATACTTTTAAAAAAATGCCCAAAAATACATATGTGTCTTGAATACTGCCCACTCCTAATTGTAAATTACCGTTATGATTATTAGCATAACCTCGTCATGTATTTCCATAATATTTTTAAATAACGAATAATATATTTCGTTTATTTTTATTCTTAGACGAACGAAGTAATTAAAAATATTTGTTTGAAAATCAATAAATAGACGAATTTTAAGTAAAAAAAAATAAGACATGAATGTATCTTGAAGCGAATGATTTATATATATATATATATATATATTACCAGTTATAATATAAAACATAAAATTACGCTAATGATGCAATCGATTTTATTTGGCAAAACTTGCCTACGTAACGTATTATTCGTAGAATATAATATACATTTTTAAATGTTGTGATCATATTGGAGGACCAAAAAATTTGGTAAAAAACGTACTTTTTCAAACGTGTCGAAAACGTAACACTATAATCTAATAATCTTCGTATTAAAAGTATTCAGTTTCGAGACATTTGTACGGTTGAATATTTCTTTAACGTATTATTCGCTTATAGGCGAGTAATTTTTTCCACGTTTTTATATCATGGACTACCGTATCCGTATGTTAAATAAATATGGGTCCAAGGGTGAGAGGTGTTACTATACATCTGCGGAACATTACCCTCCTACTCAATACGCGTCTGCCAATCGTATATGACTAATAATCAACCAATAAGCATATGGACAGATTAAACCACTTGATCCTCCTCTCGATGCATCGTTTTGTTATAATGCGTACATATATATTTAGGAATCTATACAAATGGTTGAATTTTAAATACTCCCTAAAAAAATTCGATATATGTGTTTTGATTTTTAATACACATTGTAAAACCTTCGAAAATATAAAATAAACGGTAATTCGTTTAATGAAAATTACAAAATATTTCGTTTACAAAGACTGAATTAAAAAAAAAAAAATAAATAAAAAATACACGTATATTATAACAAAATTCGATTTTCCGGAAAAGACGTGTTTGTCTTCGACAATTTTGTGTAATTCGTCGATAGTTATCCAAATTTTCCAATACTATTAATAATAAAAAAAATTTTAAAAACTTAACGTCTTGTTACAATTTTGAGCAAACTATTGAATAAGATTTTCAAAGAGTATTTTTCGAATAAACAAAAAGATATACGATATTAGAACCTAAAATTCTGTAACGAGTAATTACGTTAAAGTTAATTTAATTTTAACTTTTTTATTTAATCACCTTCGACTTTATATAAACACCTTTCTTGTATGGTAACTGATTACACGAAATAAGGACGTAATATAACTAATAATATGTTCGTTTTGTCTGACCAAGTTAAAATTTCGAAATAATTTATCGTATTGTTTTTTTTGCGTTGTATTTTTATGTAGTTTCATATAAGTATAAATTTCTTAGAAATATTTCTCTCAATTTAAATTAATTCAAATTTCGTCGATTTATTTATTTTTTAAATTAAGACGTTAATATGTATTAATACATTCGATAGAATGATTAGTTTAAAAAATTAATTTATATTAACAAACGTATATTTACAAAGTGCATTTCGAATGTAATGCTTCAATGATGCATGTGGACTGTTTAATTTGTTCAATGTTTTCGTCTTTGTAGTCTTTTCTTCATACATTATTGATGAATTATGCCTTTAAATTTTCCAAAAACAAAATCAACGCATATTTGGTAGAAGAAAGTTGTTCTTTTAATTGTTTTAATTGAAACGACATTGCGGATATTTTTCAATCATTTTTCTGTTTGTGTTCACAGTAGTGATAACAAACAAACTTTCGTTACTAATTATAAAGAATTGTAAGAGAAAAATAATTTCCGTCTTTTTTACAACGTTACAGCAATCTTTGACATTTTTAAATTGCCCTTGAATAATAAATTATCTTGCATATCCTAGAATCATTTTACCCCCGAGTACGCAGGGAGACTTCGAAGGCTGGAAATAATTGAGGGTCGTAGGAAATTATATTTCACCAGCGCGATTCGTTCGTTAACGTACGTATCCCGTGATTGCGGCTACAAATATATTATTACCAAGTTTAAAAATAATATTTGCGTATTTTTAATTATTTGCTAACATTGATAGTTTTGAAATCTGTTTTGCTAATTTAGGATTTTTAGTGCTTTTATATATGTATGGAAAAACACAATTTTCGATCATTTTCGTTTGTTTTTAATTAAATAGTATGTCTAAAATAAAATTTGTAAATTATTAGAAACGTGTAAGACGAAACCGTCGGATATATGTTTTTTTTCGCTAGTACAATTAACTCAGGGGATTTCCTACTTTTATCGATAAATATGTGTCAACAATGTTCTAATGACCAAATTTGGCGCATAAATAATACAAATTTAAACAATTTTAATTAGCGTATTTGCTAATTTTCAATATTATTTATAGCGCAACATTTAGCGTTTTTAAGTACACGTTAAAGTGTTAAAAATTAACTTTTTTAGTGCTATAATATCCGAGTCTTGATTATTACTTACGTGGCGATGTATGTCATTCGTGTGAGTATGTGTGTGTGTGTGTGTGTGTGTACACGATTGCGTTTTCTCGCGTAACCGGACCTGGTAATGATATTAAATGTGCGTGTGTATATATTTATAATATTATACCGCGTAACGTACCGCGGTATAAAAAAAAAAGTAGTAATAAAATATACCGCTATGATAATAATATTATTATTTTTATTTGTACTCTTCCCCCTCAACTCCTCCCCCCCACCACACCACAGCCATCAGGCACCTGTGCAGTTTTTTCTATGGCATATAGCTGAAGAATAATAAAATATATTATAGAAATCACGGTTTTCTGTCTCGAAGGGGCGGGACGGGGCGGGGTGAGTGCTGAGCGTGCAAACGGACGTGCACGAGCGAGAGAGACAGTGGCACGGGTAGATCTCCCTCCACCACCGCCCGACGACATGGCACAAGAAAACGGTCGTTGCGGTGGGGAGAGAACACCGGCGACGGTCCGCCTCGCGGGCCGGTTTCAAGTTCAATGTCTGCCGCGGTCTTCAACGGTCCGTTATCGTAACCGTCGTCGTCGTCGTCGTTGTCGTGGTAGTGTCCGAACACGTTCGCGAATACATCGAATAATCGCGGGAGTACGTTACGTCGTATTTATCCGAATCCGTAGAAATATTCGCCCGTTTCGATCCGACGAGTCGCGATTAAACGACGCACGTACATCTTTATTTATCCGTTGTTCGCCATCGAGAGTCGCGATTTTCGTTCGCCGTCCTGCGGGGATTTCGTAGACTGCGATACAAACACATACACTCCAACACAACACACACACACACACACACACACACACACACACACACACACACACATACACACACACATACACAGACAGACACACGCACACACGCACACGCACACGCATACGCGCACACGTATATAAACCTATATAGAGTGACTCGCCGACCGTTTTTAAATGTACGACAACGACGATAAAAGTTACGCGGAAATCTCGCCATGTTCGTCGAGTTCGCAGTGCACTTGGACGTAGTCACCACCGCTGACAACAAAGACGGGTCGTCCCACTGGACAAGACCTGCACTCCTGCGGCCTAAACACCAATCGCCGTTGTCGCTAAATTTTGGGCGCCGTTGGACCACGCACAGTTGCAGAAGCTGACAAACGTTTTTTCCTTCTTTTTACATTTTTCAATAAAAATTTGATTTTTTTCGAATTTATATATAAATATATACGTATACGTATATATATATATATATATATATATATTTATTTATTTATTTATATTTATTTATCATACGAAACGATAAAAATTTAAAGATAATATTTTTAAATAGTATTTCGATTGTTATTTCTCGCCAACGGCGGTTTTTTGTATTTTCATTGGCTTTCGCCAATATTTCCATTAATTTTACCAAACACGATATCTCAGCGTATAGAAAAACGTGATAATATACGTATTATATGTATATAGAAAAAAGAAGAAAAATAACGGTTAGCGAAATCCAGTGAAGATTTTTCAAACGTGAACTGTATAAAAATCACGACTACCGCAACGATGCCGAGCACGATCAGAGGTAAGTGTCGATTTTTGTATTTTATTACGAAGTTTTCGTCTATGCGTAAATTATTATTATTATTATTATTATTATTATTATTATTATTATTAACGCGTGTACGTGGGGTACGACGACCCGCTGCGACTTACGAGCGTTTTTTTATTCGAAAAATGTATATATATATATATATATATATTTAGTTTAATATTATCATATTTTCGTATAGTCATCGCTGGGCCGCATCATAATATGTTGTTATTATATACGTGTGTGTATTTATTGTACGCGAATATTATGTCGTCACTTTGCTGATGCGTCCTAGTTGTGTAAAAAAAATTTGAAAAAAAATCGTACGCTGCACACAACGCGCGTAAAGTGTACTGGCTCGCGTTTCCGAAATTTTACGGTATTTCGCTTGGGTGGACGATTTCGACGAAGTATTTATATGCGCGAAAACGATAATAACGCATATGTGTTCACCCGTGTACGTAAGAAAGAATAAAAAATTGTTTATTGTATCGTCGAAACGTCGTGTATGAAAAACAAAACACTAACCATTGACTAGAATAAACACGAGTTACGGATTATTGTTACGTACGTGGTCCCCGAATATCCATAAATTTGCCTATTTTCTTGGGGTTTCCTCGTCATTTGAACGGTTCGAAACGCGTGCCGATAAAACGGAAACGTGACCAGACTCTGGTATATATATATATATGGGACAATCATAACTGGGCGGTGATGATACGGCCAGCAGTTTGAACTTGAACGTAAAAACACGGCAATAATACGTGATATACGACGACGACAAATCGAACGAAATGTTCTCCAAAATATCGTTTTGGCTTATTGTTTAAAATTATTGCTAAAATTTGTTATTGTCATATTCAGTTAATTGTTATAATCCCGATTAAGGGGGCACGCTAATATACATTATACTTCGTGTACACGCATATACGATTGTCGAAATTCGCGGGGACGCGTGAATAATAATATTGTACCGTTAGATCGTAATTAATATTATATCGTCGCGATTTACGAATCGTTTTCAATTCTAAGTATATCTAAATATAAGTGTATCTATTTAGATAAACACGTTTGGAATTTATCGGCGCCGAAAGATATATTATATTTATGTGCGCCTATTACGACACGCGACGGATGAGTGTATTATAACGCTTGTGCGTTTTTGGTTACGTTTTTGTTAAACGTCATCTTTGTCTGCTGCATACGTGTATACCAAACAATTAAACGTATCGTAATTAACAATCGTGTGTTGACGAGAAAAAGAAAACCATCTATCCGATAAATCGCGTTCACTAAACGCGTACATATTAAATATTTATAATAATGTATAATATATAATGACGGGCGAACAAATTATGTTTACAGTAGTTGTCTGTCGTTATATTCGATAGTTTATTTTTATTTCTTAACGGTAATTTTCTTTATATTATTTTGTTGTACAAAATAAAACCTATACGCCGACATAAAATTTATATTCCGTATAACGACGAACAATAGAATATATATCTACCGAAATTACCATATATTACTTAAAACTTTATTATTGCTTTCGTTATTTAGAAATGTGTGGAAAAATACGCGTTTAAAATCACGAATAATTTTTAAAAATGCGTTTGTAATGTGAAAATCAGAAAGTCGGCTATTGAATACCGAAATAATTACAAACCGATATTTAGACATTTCTAACATTGTTGATCATTGATTTAAACTGTAACGAAATTACTTAAAAACGAAACTTACTTGGAAAAAAAACGTCCGCGCGTTACGTTATTTCTTAGTAATTAGCGATAATTATGTCTAATTTACGTAGGCGAATTATATAACAATCGATTGATCGCGGTAGAATCGTTCGAATTCCTATTTTCCTTCCGTCCGAAATTCGAATCGAACATTTTTTGGCGTTTAATCGTTATTTTCGAACATTGGACCCAATCCACCGCGCGCCACCGATTACCACGCCACCACCGCCCACGGACATTTCCCCGGCCTTTGCGAAGTGGTGGCGTCGGCGGCGGCCGGCGTTCGATAAAACGGGCCTACGCCGACGCACCGGGCACGCACACGCATTACGCTTTACAGACCTACGCGCATCTCGGCCGACGACGACGACAACGGCCTGTCTCACCGCCGCCTTCGCCGTTGTTGTTCCCGCGATCGCGTCCGCGTAACAATACGGTTTATACGCGTACATATACGTATGTATAGATATATTTATATACGTATATGTAAAACAAATCGTTGTTAAAAAACGAAAAACAACAGGAAAATTGATCGACCGTCGCAACGGTCGTACCGCGGTCGATTTTCGGATTTTTTTTGTTTCCTTCGCGCAGAAAAACCGTTCTCGGGTTTCGTCTCCGCGGGCGCGTCGTCCGACATAATGTAACGGGATGGCCGGCGAGACGGTAGCCGCAGCCGCGGACGCGTAGCGGCCGGCTGACCGGCTCCATGAAGAAAAAATCGGTCGCCGCCGACCCACCGGCTACCGCCGCGGTCATCGTGCAGCCATTACAACGTCGGACGGAATCGGACGCAGCGGAGACGTCGACGACGGAATCCGGCTACTTAAAGAAACAGCCGAACGCGATGGTCGCGACGAAGGTGCAGGACGCGGATGAGGAAGCGGCGGCGGAGGACGTTACGGTCGCGGCAAACGACGAAAATCCGAATTTTTCCGCCGTCGTCCCGCCGCCGTCTATGCCGATCGTCGTCGTCGACGCCGCTACGCTATTCTCGCCTTCTCCGCCTCCTGTAGCACCGTCACCGCCGATGGCGATAATCGTGACCTCCGTGCCGCCGCCGCCGCCGCCACCACCACCACCGTTATCCGTCACCATCAGCACAGGTAAAAACGCGCGGATAGATTAGACGGACGGACGAACGTGCCGAAAATATTATATTGGCGAGGGGTTTTTTGTTTGTTCGTCCGATTTGCGCGTGCGTAGTGCTCGATCGAACGTTGGTTTTGTCGCCGCCACGGTTATCAATTCCGTCGAAATGTGTGCCGTAAACTTACGGCAAGAATGGTAGACGCGCATGTGCGCTAACTAAAGGTTTTATTATTTGGTCGTCGTTGTGTTTTCGCTATTTTTTCTTGTTATTTTCACGTCGGTCGGCTGTGGGACGAGTGGGTGGGAGTGAGCCGCGAGAGGTGGTCACCCTCCCGCGATCGATCGCAACGCCGGTCAAAAAGACGTGCGCGCCGTCGCACTTCGCCGCTTGGTCGTTCGATTTTGTATTTTACTCTCTTTCTGTCCCTCCTTCTCACACTATCCATCAGCTGTCGATGACGGCATATAATAACATTGTTGTTATCGCACACCAATCGACTTTCGTTGAAAACGCTGCACCAGGTTATCCTATATGTATTTTGAAGTTGCCTTCCTTTATTTTTTCAAACGTCGATAACATAATACCCGTCTTGAACGAATCAAACGTTTTTTCGTTATACAATCGGATCGAACGAATACACGTCCAAGTACATTTATTTTTAGATCATCAAGTTTATTTTCTTACGATGGTTGTTGGACTCTACTGAATTTTCGTCTATTTTCGTCGTGTATAACGAATATTATAAAAATCTTTTTTCCTATTTTAATCAAATTTAAAATATTTTCTGAAATATTGATTTCCGATTATTTTTTATTCGCGGTTAATTCGTTTGATTATTTTTGGTTTTTAAAATCATATATATTTATGGCAAACATGTTTAATGAATTTAGATTTAAACGAATTATAATATATATATATATAAACACATGTTGGAATAAATTTAATTTAACAGACACGAAAAGTTAAAGAAAATAGATTGACATCGGTAAACATTAATTAAATGTATAGTTTTGATTTTATGTATTAAATCATATAACTAGGTAGTTGCCTCTAATATTGAAAAACAATGACAAAAAAACAATATACAAACGAATAATACATTTTTAAACAGATCACAAGCTAAAACAAAACAAAAATATATGCTATAATATATTAAACTCTGTATTTTTTCTGTATTTTTGCCTTTTTCGATATATATATATATACATGCGGTCAGAAAGTTCTATAATTAACCCTCTCACTCCATTCCTCTTTTTCCATCATCGACCGTTTCAAGGATTTTATATATTACACGGCCCAAGAGATAGGTAAACACGGGGTTCGTGTATAAATAGTCCCATTTTTATATTTTAACATTATGTACGTATGTAATGGAATAGTTTTACGATATCATCGTTAAGTTTTAAGTAATTAAAATAGGTTTCTAAACGTAAAAGGACAAATCAATCTTATCCGTTGATACGTTATCGTCAACCGATGTTGTTCAATATTGGTAAGATTTGTAATATATTGTTTTTGTTTGATTAATTTTTCGCGACGTTAATCTAATCATAAAACGTATATTACGATAGAAGTCTAAAGATTTATAGGTTTACACGAAGTATACTGCATATAATGCCCGTCGAAAATTCCGCTTTCGATATAAACCATTATTTAAAAGGAATTCGAACGCGTTTTGAAAATGTTTATAATTATGTGAATTTCGTAAACGTTTACAAATATTTTAACTATTATTTCTGTGTGTAACCTTTTTCACTAATTTACCGTTCTTATTCCGGGACAAAAATAGATGTGGCGTATATCATCCTAATTTAGAATTTCGTTCTGACGACAACTTGAAATTAGAATTTTGTATAAATTTCGAAAGATACGGAGTAAAGTTTTTTAAAATTTAAAATTTATTTTATAGATATGGCATGTGTAAATCACAGGTAAAATCTACTCGAAATAAGGATATTTTAATATGTTATATAGACGTTTGAAATTTGTAATCCAAAAATACCATTTTCGTTATTTTTTAGAAAAGGTATCAAATAAATTCTACGTATTTTTATAGAATTGAAATCGAACCAGCCCGATGTATACAATATTAACACAATGAGAAATTTCCAAACGTCTTTTCTGTCACTTTAAAGCCGGAATAAAGTTACGCGTTATTTTATTTAAAATTTTTAAATTTTTACAACATTTACATAACACATTTTTTGTGGATCCACGAGTATAAGTACTACGTACGTAGTATACAATATAATTTTAAAGTTCTACGACTGGTGTGACATTCGATAGCGTTGTAAAAAACAAATTAATTATAATATACATTCGAGTATTTCAACTGTCGATCCGTCGTGTCGATAGTAACGCGGCGTACATTTGTTCAGTGGGTGTTGTGTGGAAGTGGGAGGAGAAGGGGTAGGTAAAAAGGAAATAATTCGAATTATCGTCGTGTAGGATTACAACGCGTACGTGTGTACATATTGTTTGCGAGATTCCGTAAAAAAACGCGAAAAAAACTACGCCACAACGACTGTGACGACCACAACGACGACGGCGACGACGACGATTAACGGGACTCGTGTAGGAAAAAAGAACCACACATAATAAAGACAACAATCGCGGCTGTCGCCGAAAAAAATCCTCGTTGTCGTGACCGCGTTGGCATAGGTGCGCGAATATCGCGTGTACACGTAGATATATTCGCGAAATTTTACAATATGCGTGCTAGGGTGCGTATGTATATTTGTATGTGTGTAAGTACTGTGTAGGGTACATACGTACAATGTTAAACAATTTGTGAATATACATAAACACATGCGTTTTCGCGTACTTTGTTATACGCACGCAATTCATGATTGTGAAATATTTTTTGTCCGAACTATTTATAGTTTGGAAGAAAACCGCTTTTTCCGCGTAATACACGTCGTGCGTTCGCATATAATTATCTCGCCCTAATATTGTGTTATTATTATTTTGTACGGCGTTTACAATTTTATTATAATTACGATATCGTCCGCACAACGACGAAGAAGCGACGTTTGGTCGACAAACAGTACATAAACACGCGCGACTTATGCTTCAATTTTCAATAACGATTAAACTGTTAAAAAGTTAGAAAATGAAGCAAGGGGCTCGTAACTGATTCGAGTTATTTTCGATTTGTTCCGCTTATATGTGCAAAGACGTATCGAAAACGTTTGGCGATTTAATTTTATATTTCGTCTTCGAGAAATGACCTATAATAATATTATACATAGTATGGAATAAAGTAAAATATATTATAAAAAACGATGGAAAATCCTGTATTACTGAATATTAATTTTTAGTTTTTAAAAAACTTATTACTAAAAATTGATCAAATAGTTTGTTTTAAAACGTATATTATTTATAAACGTAAATTCTGTTTAAAATGAAACTCGTAGAGTGGATCGGAAAGAAACGTTTTTGGAATAATATCGATCAAAATAGAAAAATAGCGATTTACAGTTTATGAATCGTGTGGCGTTCGTTACACATAGTTTTTTCGCAATAAGTTTTATAGTGCGTGGTTGTGTGCGATGGTTTTGCGAAATTTCAAAGCTAAAGGCTTAGCTTAACTAAACATAAACGATTTTTAGGTACGCAGTTTTTTTTAAGTATATAAATTGGTACGCTGCTACCTTCAACGCAATGCATTCTTTAAAGTACGTTCAAATAAATACCAAAATAAAATGGTTGTAGGTTTAGGTGTTTTAATAAAATATAGGTACTTTTAGCTTCTTTTATATATTTTATATAGACGGAATAAAAATAGTTATTTTTTTGCCCAAAATCATCAGAACGAAGTATAAGAAATTCCTATATTATATCGTACAATCCGTTTAAAGACCTAACCATACGACATTTAAGGGTGCATCGAGGTGAAAACTTTAAAAACCAAATTAATTTACATTCTTCGGTATATCAAAATAAATATTCACCTGTTTATATTTATTTCGTTAAATTTTATATTGCAAAATCTGAATACATAGACGCCGTTTAGCATTTCGGTATTCAAGAAATTCGGTATTTTACCGACACTGTATATATATAAGAGTTATTTTTTCACTATTATTCCGTTGATGTCCAAATTATAAAATATAATTGTTAAACAAACATACACACACACACATATATATATATATATATATATATATATTTATATACATTGATAGTTATTGATAGTTTCTTAGACGACGATATTCTCGCTCCTCCATTCCTCCAGGGCTTTCAGCGTTATTTTTTTATAACATAGTATAAGGAAAAGCTATACCGAAACATATAGTGGAAATACTGGCGCAGTCGTTAACCCTAAAGATTTTTGAAAATTCATTCACCCCCGATGGAAACGAGGGAAGGGGGATGTCTGTGATCGATTTAGACGCCCATTAATAAGTAACTGCAATCGCGCGGAATATATATATATAAAACTGTGTAACGTTATACTATATTATAACATACATTACGTGTTTGCTTTGTAATAATAATATGCGAATCACGGACACGAGTAGAAAAAAGAACCCGAAAAATTCCGCTACGCGCGGATAACGGTATATAAATGGCCGCCGAAATATCTTCTCTTCGCGTATTATTATAACTGCAAGTGCACACACACACACACACACACACACACACACACACACACACACACACACACACACACACACACACACACACACACACACACACACACACATACGAGCGCACGCGCGCCGGGCTAGAGATCGTATATAACGGGTTAGGCGGGAGTGGACGATGACGTCACTAGGCGCGCGCGTGTCTCGCTCTCGCCGTCTTATAAAATGTATGGTATATTATTATTATTATTATGTACACTCGGTCGGTCGGTCACGTAACGGGACACAAAAACACGCGCCTCCGTTACCGTCGTGGCCGCAACGGTATCTCCGTGTCCGCACGTAGGTAGCGGACTGGTCGGGTCTACTTGCGCGTCGGAGTGGGTGGAGGGAGACCTCTAACCAGGTGGGACCGCATCGCGTTTCTTGGTCCTCGACGTAGTCCTTTATTTTCGTCTTTTTCTCTTCGGACGCCACCTGCTCTTCCCTTTTGTTTTTTTTTTTTTTTTTCATCTATGTGATCCTTTTCAGGGTGCGTTTTTTTAAATATTATATACTTTTTTTTTAACAATACCTTACTCTTCCTATCGTGGCGTTTAATATAATACTTCGATATTTACTCGTAAATATAAACGTTATTCTTATCAATTTTATCGTTATTATCGTTTATCACGCGGCCATATTAGTATTATACATAAATATATAATGTATTATATATTTACATTATATGTAGATATAATACATATTTATATCTGTATACGAGACGGGTATAAACCTGTTGGCTTTGTCGCGAGGTCGACGAACTCTAATACATGCGCGCGTCAACGCGCGCGCGTACATACACACACACACACACACACACACACACACACACACACACACACACTCACTCATATACATACACACACATACACACACATACACACACACACACACACACACACGCACGCACGCACGCACGCTTACACGCACACAATAACGGGACGTGCCGCCGCCGCTGCCACTTCTGTTGAACAATGATGATCGGAAACCCGCTAGTTTGCCGCCGATCCCCTCTCCACCCACGTAGGAAACAAAAAAAATTAATATTATTATATATATATATGTATATCGTAACTGTACAAACCGCCGCCGATGGCAAGGACGTTCGACGACTCCACCGTAGTCGCCGCTTCAGACACCACTACGCAATCTCGTGCAGTGTGTAAAACTCGAAGATCTCAGTAGTAATGATTTAAGCGTTGCTGTTACACGCTCGCTTCAATGTCGGACTGTCAATCGATATCGTGTTTGTCCTGCCCGACATAATACCGTTGTCCAGTACACGTTACAGGGTCTTGACTCGGGCCGGTATAAAAATCATACGTTAATTATTATTTTATATAAGATAACTTGTCGTCTCTGTTATTCAACAAACCATTAAAAACCTATAGCTTTTTATATTACGAAAAATGATTTCATAATTTTACTCTACTTTGGTTTTAAATGCCACAATTACGAATATAGTTCGATGTCGGCAAATGTCTAGACAAAGTAAAGTTATTTTTTATTTCAAACTACTTTAAATTAAATTAAATTTGATTTTAAAAATTGAAAACAAATTTGTTATTTAGCTGAGTTACAAGTTTAAAAAAAAATAATAATAATATAAGGCTGGGATTATCGAATACTTTTTTATTATTGTTGAGTTGTTGTTTACTTAAATATCATATAGATATATTTGGATTATTTTACACTAGAATTTTGCGAAAAAATTTATACCTTGATTTCAGCTAATCTCCGGACATGTATAAAATGACGGTTGAGCCTATAAGACACGTGTTCCTATTATTTCTATAAAAATCAACACCACAATTATATATATATATATATATATATAT